>CAJQZJ010032342.1:7744958-7759160 GCA_907164525.1 Lophiomys imhausi
GACAGATCACTCTAACTAAAGGGAATGGTGAGGGTGGATGTGTACGAGAGCCCCTACTGTCATTCTGGGATTTACAGTCTTTCAAGTGATGGTCAAATACTTGGGAGACATGTCAGCTCCTGACAGCACTCCCGCCCCCCCATTCTACTCCTTGTAGATGATGAGCATCAAAGAATCCCCATTTGGAGATGGCTGCATTAGTGGCAAGCCTGTCACTGGGCAAGAGAAATCCCTTGCTTCAACTCTGGACAGAATGCTGTCCAAAAAGGACAAAACTTGGAAGCAGGTAAGTTGACAGCCTAGCTCTGCCAAGACAGGATAGGCAAGTCCTTCATAATTCCTGCTTTATAATTAGTGTCTGTCAGAGATACTGGACCAAAAGGCTGAAGATTGACGCTCCAGTGTATGGAGAGAAATTGGGGACTGTCCAGGAAGCCAGATGTCTGTCATTTCTTAGTTTTGGAAGCTGCTGGCTCTGGACTTCCTGTCTATTCAGATATATTTATCCTTCTCAGGTCTCTGATGTGATTGAAGACTGGATAGTTATATTCTCACAGTTAAATTTTAAGTTGTTTAGGAATTAAAAGGATGTTCTAGGTCTAAAAAGATGTTTTTAAGTTGGTAATGAAAGTTAGGATAGAAACTGAGTTAGGTATAGAACTTTAAACTCATCGAGATAGATAACAGAATATTAATATCGCTGCCAAATACGTATGGAGTGGACATTGGGAATGTATGTTATACCTTATAATTTTCATAAGTGTGGCCTATTGTTCTTATTGTTTTGTATTGTATTTATTGTTATAAGAAAAAGAGCCTTTTATAGGACTAAAAGGGAGAGCTATTGGGGGGTAAAATATACACTTTAAATGAAAAAAAAAAAAGCAGATAAGAGGGTGATAGGGAAGAGGGTAGAAGGATGGGACCGGGAAGGGGTGGGAGACTATGATTGAGATGTAACTTGAATAAATAAGTAAGTGTAAAAAAAAAAAAGTCTGTAAAGCAGGTGGGGATGGAAGCTGGCAGACAAGAGCTGAAGGTGGTACAGGGGGCTCCAAGTCAAAGTCGCACTGCAAACAGTGTAGCAGAGGCTCTGCCTGCCTTGAGCAGCATGAGCGAGACAGAAGGCTCTGGGGGTGCGTCCTGATGTAAACATATAACCCACACATCATGTTTACTCCTGTGCTACACCTTAGCTGTGTGGAGATGGGGTAAGCACCTAAAACACAAACATTTTGAGACAGGCATATAAGGACTGACAAAAGGAAGGCTCTAGGACAGGAGCAAGTTTGGGATCAAAAGCAGATGAGTTCAGGGGAGCAGAGAACATGTGTCTGGGCGGGTCATGAACCCTAGCTGCCAAGAGAACAGGTTGGGGCTGAGAGCCTGGGCCTAAATGCCAGCAGGCCCTGGGCAGCGGGCACCAGCTGCTTGGGAGGCTGAGGCTCACGGACTGTCTGAGCAACAGGTGGGCCGTGGGAAGAGAGGGAGTCTGAGCAAGGAATGGCAAGGCTGCTTTGGACACCCGCCAGATGGGAAGGGACCCTTATGTCAGTCTAACATCTTCCTCAACAGCTGGTGGCAGCACGCTTGTCATCCACCGTCTCAAGACCTAGGGCCATTTTTCTGGTGCTTGTGACAGAACTCAGGCTAGACACGCTCCACAGGGGACATGGATACATAGGACACTGAGAACAGCTCTGCTACAAGGCTGGGTCTCTAAGTGTGCTCTAGCATCAGCACTGATGTAAATGCAAACTCCTCGGGTCTTGATTCAGGTGGAGAGCAGTTTCGGTGTTAGCAAGCCCACAGGCACCCGTGGTGTCAGTTTGGGAACCTCTAAAGGACCCCGAAGCTGTGATGGGTGCTAGTTTGTACAAGACCCTGAATGTCAAGACAGGGGAATGAAATAAAGCAAACTTTTTTTTTCTGAAAAAGGTCTTAAGTATATTTATGTTTTGTACTTACATGATCTGTGACATCTACCCAGCTCAGTAGCCCCTGGATAAATGTGTGAGTGGGACTCTGCTCCAATCTAACCTCCCCCCTCAAAGCCAGGGCTGGGTCACACCTGGTCCTGAGGCTGTAGTCTGGGGGCTGCTGGTCTCATCTACAGGATGAGGCTAATATCAAGGACCTAATAACTCCTCATGCATTTTAACTCACTTAAAAAGCCACATGTGATCATCCAACTGGCCTAATAAGTAAGCACTTCAAAACAACCTCAAAAACAGAGTATGACAAGGAAATGACGCGTCAGGGGCACTTTGAGAAACGGGCAGAGATTCAGAGTATGACAAGGAAATGACGCGTCAGGGGCACTTTGAGAAACGGGCAGAGATTCTTTGTATACATCCCAACGACTTTCCCCTAGAAGTCACTCACCACATGGGAGTAGGAAGACACAAATTCCCAAACTGATTTACAGATCTGATGCATTTCCAGCCCCCAAACCAGCATCTTATAGGTAAGCCAGAAGCTGAGTCTAAGGGTTATATGGAAGGGAGGTACTTAGGGTCCCTGATGGAATAAGGAGGGTGGTAGATCCATATACAGAGACTTAGTTATTCAGCTTGAAGTTCAAGCAACACAGCAAGGGAATGCCCATGGGTCAGAAGAGATACCTGAGTGTCTACAGCGAAAATCAGATTCTTGACTGAAACCACTAGAAAACCATCCTAGATACACAGAGGAGTGGGACACAGAGACAGAACTGTAAAACCTGAAGAAGAAAATCCAGGAGACCTCCAACTTTAAATGTAGAAGTTTTTTCTTTTTTTTTCTTTCCCTTTTTGGTTTTTTGAGACAGGGTTGCTCTGTGTAACAGTCCTGGCTGTCCTGGACTCGCTCTGTAGACCAGGCTGACCTCGAACTCACAGAGATCCACCTGCCTCTGTTACCCAAGTGGTGGGATTAAAGGTTGTAGAAATGTTTTATGAATAAGAAACAAGGAGAGCTGGAGAGGTGTCTCAGTGGGTAAAGCAGTTACTATACAAGTCTGACAATTTACGTTCAGATTCCCAGAGCAGCACAGGCATCTATATTCCCAGCATTCCCTGTAGGAAGATGGAAGCTGGAGACAGGCGACCCTCCAAAAGCTCATAGGCCAGCCAGACTGGCTTCCACAATGGTACTGGGGCTATCTCAAACAAGGAGAAAGGTAGGCACCAACACCTGAGAATTGTCCTCTGACCTCAGGAGACATGTCCATACCCATGTATGTAAACATGCTCGCACACACAGGAAGAACACTGACTACCAAAAGCAATAGCCAACTCCTCTTTCTTCATATTATATATAATACATGGAAAGTGAGCCACAAGCAGAACAGCTTGGGCAAACAGACATTTCACAGGTGATGACAAGAAAAAGTGATTCTATTACCAACAATGGGAGTGCAAAATCAGAATAGATGATTGTTCAAAACTGACACACACACACATATGCCAGTAAGCAAATGGCAAGGAGCCTGCAGAATTGCAAACAAGGACCACCAGGGGATGCCCCTGTACACCTGCTATGATAAAATAAAACAAAAATGATCAGGTGTCAGTTAGGGTGTGGGGAAATTCGAACCCCTGCACAAGGCTGATGGAAATACACAACATGCTGAACAACAGTCTGGTGGTTCTTTGGAAAGTCATCTTAGAGTCACCAAATGACCCAGCACATGGAGAGCTGCAGACATGTCCACAGAGACTCACACAGATGTTCACAACAGGGTTAGTGAAAATATCCCCAAAGGAGCAAGAACCTTAGACAGAGTGCCATGTCCCCCCAGAAGTGGGGAGAGCTGTGCTCAGTCGCACTATAGAAGGTATGAAGTACAGGTACAGGCTACCGCATGGAGGAGTCAGGGAACGCAGGACTGTATGACTCCATTTGTATGTCCAGAGTAGACAACTCCACAGAGGTAAAGGGGTTAGAGGCTGCCTGAAGGGCAGGGGAGGGAGCAGCGGAGGAATGGCCAATGATCTGGGATGATGAAATGCTCTCAAATGAGACTGTGATGGCTGGACAATCCCAAATACACCAGAAATGACTCAACTCTCCACTCTGTGAACTGTATGGCATATGAATTAAGCTGATAAAAAAAGTGACTCAACTATCTAATAATAACAAGTAATGCACAACTGAGACCAAATACTGTCTTTCACTCACTCAACTGGCATATAGTAAAGTGATCATCTGTGTAGAACGAAGGGAATTCTCATCTTGATGAGTGTGTGGGGCACCGAACATGTCTGAGAATGCTGAGGAGCGGTGCTAAATGACACAGCTAGACCACACAGATACTACCTGGGAAGAGACAACTAGGTCATGATGCATTTAGATTACCATTCTGGAGTATCAGGTAGCCGAGAACAATATGCATACATCTTGGAAACACCACCAAATCTTAAAAATGCCCAGACAGATCTAGTTACAGTATCATGTGTGTGTGTGTGCGTGTGTAAAGCTCAAAGCGAGACCAAAACTATCATGTTTAAGGTAACATAAATAACCACCAAAAAAAAAAGTGTGCATGGGGAGAATGAGAAATATCAGTGTGGATAATGATGGTTTCTCTTAATCTTTGTCTTTTCCCCACTTCCTTCTCCTGTCCTCCCCGACGCTCCTTTTGGTACTGGAGACTAAAGTCAAAGCCTTCTGCACGCTGTGCAAGCGCTCTGCTGCGAGCTGCATCCCCAGCCAACACCGCAATTCTTCCAACCACACTAGCTCAGGTCAGTAAAGCAGCTTGAGAGTTGTTTGCCTGAACCTCCAGGAAGAGTGTGTGAGCAGCTTCCATCCCTCAGATGCCTGCAACCCTGGGTGTTCATCTTTAGTCCTCAGCGCTCTGCAGGCAGCACAGGTGTCCTTTACTTCAGCATCTCTCTGACTGGCACTGAGGTAACCTCCCCACACTGATCTGGGCCGTTCCTAAGTCTTCTGTAAGTGAGGAACTACTCACTGCTCTCTGGTTTATTCCTATTGGGATGCCAAGCTCTCCTTTCTAAGACCTCACATGCCTTCAACTACCCTCTTGTATGTAAGTTGCAAATATTTTTTCAACCTGTTGGTCATCTTAGGTTTGCTCATGATGTTTTTCTGTTTTTGTTTTTCTGGGAAGAGAAGGGAAAAGAGAAGGCAGAAGGCAGAAGGCTGAAGGTGACACATGGCCCAGTCAGTCTTTTCCTTTAGGAAACTCCTCCCCACCACAAGGCCAGAGACAGACCCTGTTCTCTGCCTATCAGCCTGAGCACCTTTAACTTGTCTGTCTGTCTACCTGGAGTCAACCTCAGAGTGCGGCTCTGGGTTGGCTGTGGCTTTCTACTCACCAGGATGGGCAGCAGGGACATCCCATCCATCTGGGTTCTGTTCAGGTCATAGCCAGCAAGGTCCAAGATCGTGGGGCCCAAGTCAATATTGGAGACCAGCATCTGCATGAAGGGAGATGACATGTTGGGACACAGCTGGCTGCATCCTCCTTTTGCCCCCCAATAAACTCTGAGCAACCCACCAGACACCACAGCACCATCACTTTCGGGTAACCTGTTCTCCCACCCCAGTTCCAGACACTCAGTGACAACTCAGGACACAAGGCTTACCAGGGGTATGCAAATGCCCGTGGGAAGCTATGTATTCACCTGACTCACACGGTTGCCACCAGACCACCTGAAAGCTTCTGTGACGTTCTCACCGTGACTCAAGGGCGGGTGCAGTGTTGCTTACGGCTGCACAGCAATTATTTTCCAACTTGATGTTCACATTTGCTCACTAAATTTGACCTCATGTGCATTACTAACGTTTTAAGAAAGATTTATGTATTTCTATTTTATGTGTAAAAATGTCTGCGTATATATAAACACACCACATGCATGCAGTGCCCACAGAGCCAGAAGACGGTGTCAGATTCCCCTGGAACTGGAGTCAGAGGTGGTTGTGAGCTGCCGTGTGGGTGCTAGGAACTGAACCCCGGTCCTCTGTGAGAGCAATGTGTGTTCAGATCTGCTGAGCCATTGCTCTAGCTCCACTAACACACACACACTCTTTCACTCACAGACAGGTCCTCTCTGTAGCCCAGGATATTCTGAAACTTACTATATAGACCAGGCTGAAGCTCATCCACAAACATTTTTTAAAGTCTCAAAGTTTGAATGTTTGCCAACAGCAAGGAAGATGGGCTTGTTTTATAGTTTTTTTTTTTTTTGGTTTTTCTAGACAGGGTTTCTCTGTGTAACAGCTCTGGCTGTCCTGGACTCGCTTTGTAGACCAGGCTGGCCTCGAACTCACAGAGATCCTCCTGCCTCTGCTCCCAAGTGCTGGGATTAAAGGCGTGTGCCACCACCGCCCGGCTTCTTTGTTTTATAGTTTTTAAAGTGACACTACTACTGCCCTGTCACCTGTTTATTTTAAACAGGGTAAGCCATGTAGCCCAGGATGGGCTCAAACCTGTAATCCTCCTGCTTCAGCCTCCTCAATGCTGGGATTACAGGTGTGTACTACTTGCCGGGACTTGCAACAGATTGTGAAGGCTTCAGAAAACTTACTCTAATTGATCAACAAATTTCCTTAAAGAGCGCAAAACACCTGTTTTAATGAAACACTCTATGGACATGTGATGGCCCAGAGGGCAAAGGTCACCAAGTTTGGTGACCTAATTTCAATCCTGGGTCCCACATGGTGGGAGGAGAGAATTAACCTCTTCCCCTCAAGTTGTCCCTGACATGTACACCATGACACATGCATGTGCACACATATAACACACACAATAAACACATATACACAAAAAATTAAACTAAAACAAGCATTCCAGAAACCAGAAAAAGTCTTATATTTTTCACCTTGACTTATTTTCTTGGTTTAGTTTTCCTTCTGTACACAATACTTATAAGGACTTAAACCAGCATGGTTCCACTTAAATACAGTGGGGGGCTATGTCAGTTTTAATGTTAAAATTTAATTTTTGTGTGTGTGCACATGTGTGCGTGTGTAAGCAAGAGAGGTCCTCGGGTGTCATTTTTCTACAACAGTTTCTCATTGGCCTGGGCTTGCTGACTGCTAGGCTGGCTGGCCAGCAAGTCTCAGAGAGCCTCCTGCCTCTCCTGTGCTGGGTTACAGGATTTTTCATGTGGATTCTGAGGAACAAACACAGCTCTTCATGCATATGTAGCAGCTTACCCTACAGGGTGAGCTCCAGGTCAGAGAGACTGCCTCAAAAAGAAGTTGAGAAGCCAGGCATGAAGCCACATACCTTTAATCATAGCACTTGGGAGGCAGAGGCAGGAGGATCTCTGGGAGACAGATGTCAGTCTGGTCTACACAGTGATTTCCAGGACAGCCAGGGCTACAGAGTGAACCCCTGCCTCAAAACAAAACAAAAGGACAAGGTGAGCAGCTCCTGAGGAGCACTACCTCAGGCTGGCCTCAGGTCCGTGTGTTACACACAAAGTCTTTGAAACTATGGAGATAACTTATTTTACGCAGCCAAACAGGAGATTAAAATAATCAATTAACTGTCATTTTCAATTTAAAACCAAACTAGATGGGCCTGTATGAAAAGCAAGAACACACCCTCAAGGCATTGTTCATCAGGGCTCAGGTTTCCTGATAGATGGGAAAGCCAGTGACACAAAACCTGGCTCTGAGCCCATTAGTGAGTCTCTGCAGCTGCCATGGGCTATCATTCCATGGAGACAATTCAGGGAGAGAATCCATATGTCACTGAAAATGCTTACCAGCGCTGTCTCAGGAGACTAACGAGACCCACAGACACGGGTCAGTTTCCTTCTTTCAAGACCCCCAGGTGAACTGAGCAGCTTGGCTCACAGCTGGTAAGTGTGGGTGCTACTAAGGAAGAGATCACCACAGCAGGAGAAACACAAGCCGCTCAGTCTGGAAGGTGAGAGAGGAGGAGGACGTCCCACGGGTACTGGGCAGTTAAAGCAGGGTGTAAGATAAACTATAAGTACTAACGCAATAAAAACCCAGAATGAAAATGGTGATTATCAATCTCACCAAAACTCACTTCAGATACCAGAGAGGCATGATGAGAGGCCCTTTCTAAAGGACTTTGCATGATGGCAAGGCCTGGAATTCTGGTACAAATCAAGTCATTAACATTTGGCTTAAGAACTACAAACACATAACACGTGTTCCCAGGATACTTTCTTCCAATATATATACAATTACTATGTCTTTTCTAAATAGGAAACGATTTTTGCCTATGAGGCAGATGGCTTCAAAATCTGTACATGCTATGTCAGGAGACTAGAGACCTTGTGTGGATACAGATTGTGAGCAGAAAATTCAAGAGAGAATTGTTTACCTTTAGTCTCACATAAGCTTATAAGCTGTGAAAGAAATATGATTCTGAAATTACTGAAAACCAGGTGAAAACTCAGAACACATCAGGTTTCCTGACACTTAAGCTCTGATATTAAATAACCATGTAGGGCTACCTAAAGGAAGGCACAAGGCACCCCAGAGGGCAACCAGGATCCCATGCAGGATTACTGAAGGCAAGTCACACAGCACCCCCGAAGGCACCATTTGGCAAAAGAGCTACGCACACATGAGAGTCTTGCACCAGCAAAGGTAAGTGGCCATGGGTGGATCTGCCCTTAGCTCACCTATCTAGGAAGAAGCCAGGGACTCACCCAGCTCCACTCAGGTAGAGATGAAGGTGGCTGGAGGGAGGGCTCAATGGCCAAGAGCACTGGCTGCTCTTCCAGTGAACTTGAGCTCAGTTCCCAGCACCCACCCCATGTGGCTCACACCTCCCTCTCACTCTAGCTCTAGGGCAGTGGTTCTGAGCCTTCCTAGTGCTGTGATTCTTTAATACAGTTTCTCAGGTTGTGGTGACCTTCAATCATAAAATTACTTTGTTGCTACTTCATAACTGTAATTTTGCACTGTCACGAATCATAATGTAAATATCTGAGGTGCAGTATATCTAATGTATGGCACAAAGGGTCATGACCCACAAGTTGAGAACAGCCATAGGGGACGAAACCCTGTTCTGGCCTTTGTGGGTACCTGGACACACATACACAGAATGGAAATATAGCATCCTCCCCAACCCAAGGAGTAGGAAGAGCAGGGCTTTCTTTACCCAGAGTCTTTTTTTTTTTTCTTTTGGTTTTTCAAGACAGGGTTTCTCTGTGTAGCCCTGGCTGTCCTGGACTTGCTTTGTACACCAGACTGGCCTCAAACTCACAGAGATCCGCCTGCGTCTGCCTCCCAAGTGCTGGGATTAAAGGTGTGCGCCCCACCCCCACCCCCGCCTTGCCCAGAGTCTTAAAGCTAACGGGTGGCTGCTTGACTTCAATTAGTACTTCTGGACCAGGCCAGCTCTGAAATCTTCCCCTTTCTAAAACCTTTTGAAGAACCACCACAGCAAAATCTGGACCCAGACTACTGTGTGGCCAGAGGAGAAAACCAGTCAACCTCTGGCATTGCCGAAATAATGCATCCTTTCTGAGCGCAGCTCAGCCATAGGTCAACAGAACCACTGGCTTTAGAGGGTGACCGCCAACCCGTGTTCCCCGATGTTCTTATTAAAAATCCCCTCATGTGAGTGAGCGCCATACATGCCTGCATGTGTATGCGTTGTGCGGAGGGACCCAGAAAACGGTGTCATCGAATCACTTGGCACGTGTTCCAGAGGGTTGTAAGCCCTCATGTGGGTTCTGGGAACACAACTTGTGCCCTTGTCAGGGCAGCCAGTGCTCTTAAGTGCCAAGCCTTCTCTCTAGCCTGTTCTCCAGGCATTTCACATCTCTCCTGCTAAATCTGCCAGCCCAGGAAGTGCAGCAAACGCCCACTGTGAAGAGACACAGCTGCTCAGTCCTGCCTGCTACCACTAGACCCATTTTACCAAGATGGGTGAACCTGTGTAGTTGGAGGGTGAGGTTTACATGCTTACTCTTTCCTCTTTTTAGGGGACCCACAGAGTAACAGAAAAACTCAACAGGGCATGAAGCCAGCTGACAGCTTAGAGGAGAAGGGATCCCAGGTCTGGAGAGTGTGAACACACTTTGTAGGGGAACCCTAAGCTAGAGCCCTCAAGGACCAGCAGGCTGAGGAGCTGAGGTGGGCATTTCAGCCAGAAGCAGCCTGTCATACGAGAGCCAGGAAGAGAAATGGTCCACTCAGGGGAGGGTGGTCTGACACAAATGCTGCCTCCTGCCACCTCTTTCTTGCTTGATCCAACATCTTTGCCTTCTCACTGTTCTTCTCAGAGTGCTGAACGCACAGACCTGTGACTCTACCCTTCTCCACATGTAGGTCTGTGCTCCAATGCCCAGAGGCCTTTCCTGGTGCAGCCGAGCTCACTTGGCTTCTCTGATGCAAGGGTTTATAATATAATCTTCCCGGACACAAGGCACCGCATAAATGCCCGCTAACAGGGAGGTGGACTCTGAGCCAGGGCGTTTGCATTCCAAAGCCCGGCTCTCCTACTTCTTAATTATGTGAGTTCACTCGAACCGAACCGATTCACTGGATCCTGTAGTTGCGCCCTGACAGGATGGGGTGACAGGGCTGAGTGACTTCGTTCACACAACACTTAGACCACCAGCTCCTGCTATGAAACAGCTCTGATGAACGAGACACCATTTCAACTGCTTACAAGAGGTGCGGTTTCTGATCTTAACATTTACTTGGCATGAGTAAGTCGATGAAAAGAAACAACAGTTCGCTCCTCCAGCAGCTGATGGACACTTTTCATTCCGTTTCCACTCAGTTTCTTTCCCACAGAATATCAAGTCCCAGGCTCCCTGCTTCTCAGGAGCGCACCTCACCCGGGCTGATATGGACTCCCCACTCAGCTCAAACTCCAACCTCAGTAAGGCACATTTAAGCCCGCTGACTTCTCAGTTTGTCTCCTTTGATCGGAATGGCCTGTTCAGAAAGTGCCAGAACTTGTAGTGGAACATGGTTCTTGAGAGCAAATGTAACAAAATGCTAACTAAGGAGGAAGCCTTACCTTTCTGGGAGCTATTTAGCAGCAATGCACTGTAACAGAAGTAGGTGAACGGCAGAGTGTGAGCCAAGTTCCAGAAGTCCGGGTCATCTGGAAACTCATCTTTTTTTTTTTTTCTTCAAGATAGTGTTTCTTTGTGTAACAGCCCTGGCTGTCCTGGACTCACTTTGTAGACCAGGCTGGCCTCGAACTCATGGAGATCCACCTGCCTCTGCCTCCCAAGTGCTGGGATTAAAGGTGTGTGCCACCATGCCTGGCTCATCTTACAGTTTTAAGTTCAATTATGTGTTTGTTCATTTTCTCGGTGACAATGTAGAATCAGGAAGAGAGAAGACATAGCTGGGATTGCTGAGTGTTATCTCCTGACCACAGAGAAAAGTGTTTAGGATCTAGGTGGTCGCCACCTCTACGTACAAATGCTCCAAGTGAGAAGGATTGGGAAAGACACTGAAACCAGTGGGAGCAACCGAGCACACTGCGCAGTACAAGGTAGGAGGGGGAACAGACTGGAGCAGCTTCAGTAAGGAAGAGCAATCCTGGAGACGATGCGTTCCTCAGGAGACTGAGAAGTTACATTCTGAGAGTCCAGGAGGTGACAAGATGCTCGAACGAGCTCCTCCCCTTAAGATTTACGTAAACCAGTGACAACAGGTGAAAGAGACGAGACTCTTTGAGGAGCTGTCTGCTAGCTGGAGCGGGGTCTAGTGAAGTGTCTCAACACTCATTCAGAGAGGGGCTTTCCAGGATGAAGCCCCTGAACCACCTGTGCTCCCTAAGGGACCCCAATAAACTCACTGACTCATCCAGCTTCATCTAGGTGGAGGCATTCCTTTGGTTTGCCGTCAGTGTCCTATTTGGGGTGAATAGACATTTTCACACCCCCTAGGAAAAGCCAAACATTTCCACAGCTTCATAATATACTCAAGTGAGGTCAGTCCAGCAGGTACCGGCTGGGATGTGGTTAGAACATGCATCGTAACAAGATGCTCGGGGATACCCACAAGGCAGAGCTTGAGGATTCTGTTGTACTGTTGGCCTACACCAGGTCTCAGTCATCTAAGCTGAATGGGAATGAAAAGCAGGTGCTGGGTCTCCATTCCATACCACAGGTCTGTCAAAATTTCTCAGGATGTTACCAAAGCACACGCCATTGTCTTCCTTCACAACGTCACAGACAGTACTCTGTGGTTGTCATCCAAGTGTGAGGGCCGGATCAGATCTCTAGGCAGCCTGATCCTAATTCCAGCTTCGGAGGGTGGAGATAGGGTATCCTCAGAGCAAGCTGGGTAGCAAAGCTAGCATTATTAGTGGGGTCTGAGTTTGGGGTCTGCCTCATGAATGTGATGGAGGGGCAGTCAAGAATACATGGAAGATTGATCAAGGGTGATTACTGATACCAACCTTGGGCATCCACATAAATGCATATACATGTCCTGCCCACATATGCACAGAGGATCACACACATGAAAATCGGAAAGCGAAACCCACATGATTTCAGACTGTGATTCTGATGGGAGTCAATAGTGAGGGACGTAAATCTTGAAATGAACCGAAGCCATGCAGGCTAGTGTGCATATAAAAATGGCTGTGGAAATACATCCACAGCGGGCAGAAGACGGTTGTGGGAGAAAAAGACCACTCTCTGCAGGGTTCACAGAGGCAGAAAAGCATATGCCGACCAGCTTCCTGTCCAGGAGGGACAGCAGCTTTCTCAAGGCGCATGCTAACTATGTACACGATCAGCTGCAGTCTGGCACCTACCTTGCTTGTCTGGTTTGGTTTGATCCCAGGCCCTCGAACCAACAGTGGAACTTTGATATCAAACTCATACAGCTGTCTTTTGTCAATTGGCAAAGAGAACTGCCCTGAAACAAAAGCACAGAGCCAATGAAGAGCCAGGATGAGCACACAGCAATTCACCATTTGAGACACTGAAAACTAAAAAGATGTTGTCTTGTGTTTTATGTGGGGTGTGTGTATGTGTGATATGTGTCTGTGTGAACAGATACCACACGTGTGCATGCCCTTGGAGGCTAGGAGGAGGTGTTGGATCTCCCAGAGCTGGAGTTACAGGCAACTGTGAGTCACCTGACATGAGGGCTGGGAACCGAACTCAGGGCCTCTGGAGTGGGCCACTAAACTACTGAGACTTCTCTCTAACCCCTTAATTCTATTTTTATAATAGAAAGCTTAAACTTGCCTAGGTTTCTTTTTACCACAAGATAGGAAAAATAACAAATCTGCCTTCTCTAGATAAATAACTAAAAAGGACCTGCTCTAAACACTACAAACTGAGAAAAAAAATGCCTGGGAAGGAATGAACAACAAATGAATAACATTCATGCGCATGTGACCTGATTTCAGTCGAATGATGTCACTGCAAACATGGCCAAATAAAGGAGAAACCTATGCTTTTTTCCCCGGATGCGGACCATGAGATGAGGAGAGACCCTTCCAAGGCATCCCAACAGACACACAACAAGGAAGACTGAGGGCGTCAACAGTTGGCAAAGTTCAGTTTGAGGAGGAGTTTTAGCAACAAATTTCAAAGGGAATCTCAATGACAGGTTCACAGGAAGGGACCAGGTTAAGTCATGTGACCCATCAATCAACACAGGCACCTTCCCCAGAGGCCTCACTTGAAGAGATGGGAGGTATAGTAAGCACCGCATTTCTGAAGCAGCCTCCTGGGCTGGCGGCTCACTGTGCCACATCTCCAGATCTCAGTGCCAACTACAGGAAACGCGGAGCGGAACGAACAAGCAGGGACTCACAGGACAGTAAGAGTGTAACAGAGGACAAAAGATACACGTTCCTTAGCATATTGTAGCAACTGAGACCAAGAGGAACTCAAAATTCGAGACTATCTGCTTGATAAACTAGAGGGCCTGGAACCATTTGTGGACTCCCAAGTGCCTGGGACTTGCTTCAAAACCTTTCCAACAACAGGACACCATGGTACACCATATTCCCAACAGGCTAGAGGTCAAGGCAGAAGGATCGTGAGGTTAAGGCCAACTTGAGAGATGAAGTGCAACCCTGGGGATGTGGAACATGCACCTAGCATGTGCAAGGGCCTCAGTCTGCATATCAGCACTGCAAATACCCCTCCCACACACGGAAGAGCACGAGGAAGGCCGGAAGAACAGGAGGAAGGCCGGAAGAACAGGAGGAAGGCCGGAAGAACAGGAAGAACAGGAGGAAGGCCAGAAGAACAGGAGGAAGGCCGGAAG
>CAJQZJ010032342.1:7759170-7816230 GCA_907164525.1 Lophiomys imhausi
AACAGGAGGAAGGCCGGAAGAACAGGAGGAAGGCAGGAAGAACAGGAAGGCCGGAAGAACAGGAGGAAGACCGGAAGAACAGGAGGAAGGCCGGAGGAACAGGAGGAAGGCAGGAAAAACAGGAGGAAGGCAGGAAGAACAGGAGGAAGGCCGGAAGAACAGGAGGAAGGCCGGAAGAACAGAAGGAAGGCAGGAAGAACAGGAGGAAGGCCGAAGAACAGGAGGAAGGCCGGAAGAACACACAGTACTACAGCTGAGTTGAAATCGTGCAGGACATGGTGAGGTGTTCTTTATTGGTGCCCACTACCACAAAGAGGCAAGAGCTATGCTGACCAGACTGGCCTCAGACTCCTAGGTTTCTTCTGCCTTAGTCTCCTCAGTAAGTAATTCAATAGCACACACCACCACACCCAGCCAGAGCAGTTTCTACTTTGCCTATTAAAAAATACCCACAATAATATATTAAATGCTGTGTCAGTCTATTCAAATGAAAGCAAGCCTCATGTTTACTCAAGAGGAAATGTACATACATAGAAAAAGAAAGCACTTGTCTTTAGCTACACAGGGGTCCAAGGTAGAGGGGTGGAAGTCAAGGGGATGGCGTTCACTCACACTGCAGTTTTCAAAACCCAGAAATTCTCCCCAAGTTACAAATTTAGTAATAAAGTGCAGGACAGCTTTCTGTTCCCTTCTGTGATAACACATCCCTAAGCTGCATTCATCCTACACGAGTTAGCGCCTCATGCTTCCCACAGCTGTCTCTAACACGTTAAATGATTCTCCACTCCTGCGTGAGACCAGGCAAATCAGCATCTGAAACACCAAATAATGAAACCTGGCTTCTTTGGTGGAAATGCCTTCCAACTGACCAGTCCTGAGGACAAGAGCCTCCCCGCCTGGCAAGTCCACAGCTGTAGAGTGCTAGACTCTTACTGCGTGGCTGAGAATGGAGACCCTGCCGCTCACCTGTGTGGTAGCCGTTGTCTGAGGTATAGAAGATGTACGTATTGTCCAGCTCACCAGTGAAGTCCAGTCTCTTCACCAGTTTCTCTACAAGATCGTCAACTGAGAGCAGAGTTTGCCACCTGGAAGACACAGGACTTCAGGGACAATGGCCTCACAGAAACACTCATCCCAGTAAAGGAAAACAGCAAATGCTCAACTCTGTCCCCCAGACTCTGCCACTGCAAATTCAGAAGACAATAACTGCTTCATTTCTAATCTGTTTCCAAGGAAATAAATGAGGCTTTTACTAAGGAGCTGACTTTATTTTTTCCAGCTGCTGTATGATCCGAATCAGAAAGGGAAGCTGGTAATTCGGGAACGACTGCCACAGACTGGTTCAAGTAAGTGTGTGCTGCAATGCTCCTCAACAGTCTAGGCACTGACTTGTCTTGTCTACTGACTGTTTTTGTAAGTTCTATTTGCACACAGCAATATTTCGCATCGCCTAAGGCTGTCTTCGAGCTGGGACACATGCCTCTGATCTCAGAACATTGACTTTTGTTACTATCTGGTCCTACAGAAAATGTTTACTGACCTCTAGCCCGAATCCAATACACTCTAAGAGGAAGCAGTGAATTTTTAAAAATTGACATAGACATATCTTGCAAATTCCAAACATCAAAGATAAACACTTTGCTCAGTATTTGGGCTGATTTCTCCACACCCTTTGCTGTAAGCATGGGGGACATTTTTCAAGCAAATAGTTCCAGTTTATCATATTCTTTATCAAGTCTTAAAGCAGATGGTTTAATCAGTCTGGGGGTCCAAAGGCTATCTAATGCTGCCTGCTTGTGAGGTGGCAATGCCCCATATCCTCTCTCTCACTGACCCGCCTCCCATTTGCTCAGGGATAACAGGTGGTTCCACCCTGTCCTCAGAGCCACGCACACTGAGAAGGGGAAGCAGTTTACCTCCTTCTGAATGCGTCGTCTAAGAACTGTACTGAAGAGTTGGTCATTGGAGTCTTAGCTTGCCTAATCAACCAGTGCTTGTTCTAAAATTCAGAAGAAATGAATGTTAACCAAGTCACCTCTCCCTACACTTTGTCTGCAAGCCCTGCTTTCCACTGATCTGTCAACTCAAGGGACTGATATCCTTGGGGAAAAATCCTGCCATGTGAATTTAAAACTTCAGGTTCTGTACATACTGCTCTATCTAGCAGGGCATGTGAGCTTGGTTCCCAAATGAACCAACATTCCCCACACAGGACAGCTCACAACTGTCTGTAACTCTAGTTCTAGGGATAGGCGCCCTCTTCTGGCCTCCTTGGGTACTGCACAAACCCACACCAGAGACAGACATATCCACAAATATTCAAAAATAAAAATGAACTATTAAAAAATAACAAAACTCCCTTCAAGCCCAGTCCTGGAGGGGCCTTATTACATAAAAGCCACATTTTAAGTAACAAAAATACTCTCATATGCCATCAGCTCTTCAGGTGACTCTAAGCGACTCCTTTCCAAACTACATTTTTCCAACTGTTCTTTGGTTAATAGGTTTTTGAAACTCAATCTTAAATCCTCTTGTTGGAGGCTCACAGATCACTTGTCACTGGAAAGTCCTGCTGTAGCCACTATTTAATCCAAGGTTTTCAATACTACTGTTCCCAGTAACTTCTAGTAGCTCTTTTTTGGAACACAAAATTCAGACTAGCCCACTAGTTCAAAATCATCTTCTTACCCCAACTTAACAAACATGCCTTTGGTGTGGCAGGGAGTCTGCCAGATGTTTCTCTATATTTTAATCAGTACAATAATCAAAGGCTTGAGACCCGACACTTTTCAGAGAACAACAGGAGGGGTTATCGTCTTGCGCATTTCAGACAGAAATCGATGCTGCTGGGTCTGACGTCAAGACCTGTAGCGTTGTAAGCACTGGGTAGGACTCAGAGGCAGTGGAGACCTGCTTACACCCTCAGCCAATGGAAGTATAACTTATTGAATAAAGAATACTTGGAGGAAGCTGGATGTAGAGACGCATGCCTGTAATCCCAGCATTCAGAGAGGCAGAGGTGGGTAGATCTCTGATTTTGAGGCCAGTGAGGCCAGCCTGGTCTACAGAGTGAGTTCCAGGACAGTCAGGGCTATACAGAGAAACCCCGTCTCAAAAAACAAACAAACCAACTTTTAAGGAGGCAGGCACAATGGCACACACTTTTAATCCCAGCAATTAGGGGCAAAGGTATGAGGGTCATAGTGAGTTTGAGGCTAGTCTGGTCTATAGAGAGACGGTGTCTCACAAAACAAACAAACTGAGGCACACAGTTTGAGAGATAGTGAACAGACTCAACAGAAGGAGAGAATGGTGTGTGGGAATGTTTCTGTTGCTAAATTGTGACTTCTTTGAGGGAGAAAGAGCTTCCATATTTGGACTAGAAGTTTCAGGAAATGTCTTTTAGGATTTCTCCAGAATCTGGGGCACTTTGTACCTTGGGTAGGAAAATAGAGAAGGGAGTGGGTTATTAGTGAACTTGGAGCTAGGAGATGCTAACTGCTGAGGCCGCTGCTTGGCTGTGTCATTTAATCGCGCACCTCACATTTCCATTCCACCTCCACAGTGCCCCTCTCTGCTTCCTATGCCTTGGGCAGCGAGAATCACCCAAGGTGGCTGCAAACACAGATGTCCCTAGAGGCATGTCTTAGGACACAAAAGACATGCCTGTAATGGATCAGGGATGGTAGTGCCTTTACCATTGCCATATCCTTTACCATATCCCTGAGCCGTTACCATAATATCCCTGTGATCTCTTGTAGCTGCTCACTGGACATACAGCAGCAACTTTATCTGCATCTCTGAAAACATTTCTATCATCTGCTGTACTAGGGACAGATAAAAGTCCTTCCAGGAGAGCTCAGAGGAAAATGCCTTCCAAGGCTCACAGCTTCCTGCCCCACTGGCTTACTCCAAGGTCCAGAGGAACCTACCGTTCCATGGATGTTGAAGTTCTTGCCTCGTGGTGCGATGACGTTCTGGAAAGCCTTCTGGTACTGAGGCGCTGCTGTCCAAGGCGAATGGGGAGCTGGGGTGGAGATCATCATGAAGAATGGCTCAGAGTTGGACTTGTAGTCCAGGAAGTCCAGGGAGAGATTGGCCTGACACACACAAAGAGTTGTCATCTCCTACCCCTGCCTAGCAATTGCGTATCCAATAGGGAAGTTTTTCTTTTAGACAGAGAAAGCACGCAGGGTCAATGTGGATACTAACCTCAGACATACTTAATTTCATGGTCATGCATAGCATACTGGTGGTATAATACATTTGGTTTGGACCCTGCTTAAAACCTTGAGATGTCTACCAAGGAAAGCAACTGAGACTTTAACTTTATATGACCTAGAGATTATGTTTCCCAAACAGTAAGACATAGTAACCTGTCCATTTTAGTATTAATTTACAGTAATGACACCTTAAAGAATGCTAATAGGCCAGTGAGATGGCTCAGCAGGGACAGGTGCTTGCCACCAAGTCCAATGAACTGAGTCCCCTACCCAGACCAACACGGTGGAAGGAGAGAACTGACCCACACTCTTTCATCACTCTACCCATTCATGCCCTCATTTCTCCCCAACACTAACTCTGGAGGTGTGTGTCTTAACACTTCCCCAGCCCCCAGCTCTGCAGCACCCTGTGCTCTCTCCAAGGCTAGCCCTGCTCCTCCCTCATCTGCTCTGATCACTCTCACCTCCTTCAGCTTTCTGCTCACAGGTTACATATGTCTCCCCTTTACCCTCTCATTTATCTAACCTATAAACACTCAACGAAGTAAGACATGAATGATCAGCAACAAATGGATGCCCGTACAAAACTGACACCCACAGCATGCGAGAGATTTCTGGCTGTGAAGAGGTTGCCTCCCAAGGAACAAGCCTTTGCTTACTTACCAAGGGAACACTGCTGTACTATGTGCCCGACCGTTTGGTGCATAAATGCTCTTTAGAAGGTTTCCATTAAAACATGTCAAGACAGGAGGAGTCTACCTGACTCCAGTAAATTACATATGCACAGCCTCGCCCACAGAGGACTTCGAAGGACATCTGAGGAGAGCTTCTCTGAGGTCACCACAGTCGCAGACAGAATCATTTACCTCTGGATTATGAGAACGTGAGACTCAACTCTAGCTCATATACAAAGAAAAACGCCCTCTGGAGGTTTTTAATCAGCTGGAAATATTCTTTGGCAGACAGACCAAGACATTATGCATTTCTGTTTGCCAGCACAAACTAGACTCAGACACTGTCTAGACAAAGTAGTCAGTCAAGTGTGAGGGAAGGCCACAGGGCCTGAGCCGCTGAGCCTCAGAACTCACCAGAACGTCGGTCAGGTAGTCCACACTGTAGTTCTCGCCGTGCTTCCGTGCCTTCCCGTTGATGGAGAGGGTGTAGTTATAGTACTTAGAGTTCTTTTCCTATATACAGCAGGAAGTAAAATTAGTGATGTGGTCACCGTACAAAGCCAAGTGTGACCCCCTGCTGGGCTAAACTATGTTGCTCAAAGGGTGATAAAACGGAAGAGGGACAATGGTCCAAGTCAACACTGAATTGGGTTTGAGGGATATTATCGTAGACCTGCGTGGTTTCATTTAATCTGTGCTGTTTTTAAGAGCCAGAAATGGGTCAGGAAGACCAGTAAATCGCATGGCTCAGGCCACTAACGGCAGGAAAAACACCTACAATGGTGTGACTTAGCAGTCAACAGACTTTCCTTAAAGAGGCAAGCCATTTGCCGCAAAGCAAAACTTGTCAGAGTTCACAGATTTCGTGTCTCTGGGCTGTGTCCTGTTGTCACCAACTTCAACAGTCACTTACCAGTGCATACCAGTAACTCCAGCCCAGGGGAACGTGTTCCAATCCTCCCGCATCTGGGGCGCCATACTGAAAAGACAGTAGAGCAGAGCAGGCGCTTAGAGATGACCAGACATGACCAGACCAGAAGGAAGCTGCCCAGAAAAACAGGTGCTGTTTCCCCAAACCCAGAAACTAGTAAAAGAATCAGGGACTCTGAAACCCGAGCCACTTCTTCAGCAGGAGTCAGCAACAAAGGTCACTGTGCTAAAGCTGGCCTGCCAGACATTTTGAATGGCCAGTGTGCCATTCGAGCATTTAAATGTACAAAGCCAGTCAAAAGGAAACTATCTGTGAAATGGGACTTACACAAAATTCAGATCTCAATGCAGATGGTTTTACTTGAACACAGCCAGCTGCACCCACTCACGGAGCGTCCACAGCCCCCTTTCTGCTATGATGGCACTGTGACATAGCTCTACGACGTGAGGCCTTTGGGCCCAACATTCACCGCCTGGCCACCACATGGGACCGGGTCATGAGGTGAGTGCTGATCTGTGACTGAGTAATGAGACTAAGTGACACTTGGCTGGTAACAGCCCAGAGTCAGACGCTGGCCTATCTGCCTGGTCCTTCAGTTGTCATGATGAAATCTACGTTTGAAGCTCAATTTTCTGGTAAAATGATTAGAGGAGACCACAGCACACTCTGCCCTTTCTAACTATAGTTCAGTTCTGCCTGCTTAAGGCAGATCTTTGAAAACTATCCCTGTTCTAAAAGGCTCCCCTCACCATAAATGCATCAAATGACCTTCAGTGTGCAAAGCAGCCCAGTCCCCTTGTGACCATCGAATTGCCCACACCCGCAGCAGTGCATCTATCTTCATCGAATTGCCCACACCCGCAGCAGTGCATCTATCTTCATCGAATTGCCCACACCTGCAGCAGTGCATCTATCTTCCTGTTTCTCATGCCTTGTTAGACTGACTCACTGCCCTTCAGGCCCACAGGCCGCAGATCCCCTCAGAGCAGACATGAAGACCTCTCGCCACCACAGGGGCAGGGTGTGAGGAGATGCACACCTCTTCCCAAACACCCCCACACTATTTCCTTTAAGCCCAGATGCTAAGAAAACTGAGACCAAAGTGGTGAACTGAGGCTACAAACCTTGAGTGACAGGCCACAGTGAGACTCCACACCCCGTCGAGGCCCACGAGCCCAGCACCCACCACCCAGCCATGTTTCCACAGTCTAACTGCCCATGGGGTGCTGTCTGTTTGCCACGGTTTCTCCACACACTAGTTTCACTTTTAGTCTGTTCTCAATCTGCAGGTCAAAAAATAAGTTGAACTGCTCTGATTCAGAAGTGATTCTAAGAAACCTGTGCAAGGAGTCTTGACGCAAAAGCTCCCCATTTGATCTGGAAAAAGAGGAAAAGGAAACAAGGACACTGTGACAGCCATGTGACCAGAAGAATCCCTGGTGAAAACAGGGAAGAGGGAGCAGATGGGAGAGTGCTCAGGATAATTTGTAAATAAATGCTGTGGGGGCTGTGTGGAAGGAAAGTAACCACAGAGGAGTCCAGATTAGCAAAATGCTGCCTATGGCCAGAACCGTTTAATAGCATAACTTCAACGGATACCAACAGAAAAAGTAATTATCAGTTAATATATTTTAAACGCTGTTGTAAGAAAGGAAAAGATCATTCAATATACCTCATTTAAGTACTTCCCAGCAAAAAAGGTCTGATAGCCGCACATCGACCTGAGGATCGCTGGGAATGTGCTCGGCTCCTGGATTTTCTGCCAGGACTTGCTACTGCAGTTCCCCTCCAGGGTGTTGTTTACGACATGGTGGTTGTGTGGGTACTTTCCAGTCAGGATGCTGGCTCTGCTGGGGCAGCAAAGAGCGCTTGGCACATACTACGGAGTGAGCAGAAGCGAGGAGACGAGGTTATACTACAAAGACACTCACGAGGAGGGAAAAGAAGTGCTTTCCTTTCTCATGGAGCAGAGATATTTACACAGCACACTCCAGAGCTGCTTATAAGTCACTAGTTAGAAACAACAGAGCAGGTTAAAAAAAAAAAAATCAGTGAACAAATTGCTACTTGGAAAAAAGGGGACGAGACAGGCGGAAAAGCTGGGGTGGACGGTGAAAATGCTTTGCATGCTGACATAAAAACTGATTGTGGGAAATTCACGCTGGCATTTTTGGCCCCCTTAAGTACTTTGTTTTTGCTGTTGAGCCTACAAGCCAGCAAGGCCAGCAAGCAGTCTTCCTCTATTCCTGGTTGAATTTTTTTTTAAAGATTTGTTTATTTATTATGTATACAGTGTTCTGTCTGCAGAAGAGGCATCTGACCACATTATAGATGGTTGTGAGCCACCATGAGGTTGCTGGGAATTGAACTCAGGACCTCTGGAAGAGCAGTCAGTGCTCTTAACCTCTGAGCCATCTCTCCAGACCCCTGGTTGAATTCTTGCCTTGATGTCCCTTAATCATGAACTGTGACTAGAAGTGTATGGCAAATAAAACCTTTCTGCCCACAAGCTGCTTCTGGTTTGACCAGAAAGGAAACTAAAACATTTCCCTTTTTGCCCTTTTATGGTCAGTATCACATTATAACTGAATTTTCGTATTTTATTTTAGTACCTGGTTAGACAATTCCTTCCTTTAAAAATACCACCTTATGGATTTGATCTCTGGTACTGACAAAAACCAACCAACCTTCAGCCTAGGTGTCCAATTCAATGGTTGGGCATATGCACAGCGTGGCTTCCCCAACACCAAACAAAAAAACACCATCCTGACTATTTCTGACCTAATCATCATTATAGATAGTATTTAGAAACATTTAGTTGGATCTTGAAAAAGTGTTAAAACTTTAATTAGAAATTTATTTTATAATAGTGTCTTTATACAGAAAATGATGTGCCTAGCAACATATCAAGCATTTTTTCAAAAATATAGTGGTCTCACTATGTAGCTCTGGCTGTCTTCAAACTCAGAGATCTGCCAGTCTCTGCCTCCTTGAGTGCTGGGATTAAAGGTGTGTGCCTCCACAATGGGTTCTATTTTTAAGTTGTTACATGGACTAAGTTTTCCAGGTTTCAAAAAAAAAAAATCCAAAAGAAAGGGAATAGAATGGAAATAATTTTGTCATTTTCCCATATAGTTTTATCTGTTCAAAAAGACTCAAATGAATGATGGTCCAGAACCTTAAATGACCAATATCAAAGTCTCACCCATAACTATGCTGAGTCCTTATCTTAAGCATAACATACGGTACTTGTCTGAAGTTCTCATTTTTGGTAAGGTAGCTGTTACACACTGCCATAAATATCCACTTATCCTCCCTTCAATTACTCCTTCTGAGGACAACACCCAATACATGTAGAACCTATGTGAGCTTACACTGACACACGCGTCACATGTGCTGATTCATGTGACCACAATAACCCTGAGGTGGATGTTACTGACTTCGTTTAAAGTGGAGAAACCAAAACCAAAACAGAGCTAGGAAACAGGCAAATAAATGTTTTAAAAAATGTATTTGAAATTAGGCAGTCTGGCTGCAGTGTATGCCTGAACCCTAGTACAGTGCTGTACAGTACAGTTCAGTGGACCATACCATCACTTAGAGGGTTTTGTGTAAGGTTCTTGAACATGAATAGTTAGATTTATTTGGGTCTCTGATTGCATGTTGTGTGTGTGTTTTCAGTGCCATTACCTTAGTCTGGGTCAGCTAGCCAGGCTCATGAAATTTTGACTCTGTAACAGGTCACCTGTCATAAGAGTTCTTGGTTTGTACAACCTTCAAACAGGAAGGATTTCAATAAAATTCCCTAGCAGTCTAGCTTACAATGCGTAGCAGTCTAACTTAGAAAACAGCAGCAATTAGTCAGGTGCATTGGCACATTCCTTTAATCTCAGCACTTGGGAGGCAGAGGCAGGCGGGTCTCTGTGAGTTCAAGACCAGCCTGGTGTATACACTGAGTTCTAGGGTAGCCAGAGTTACATAATGAGACCCTGTCTCAAAATAAACAAACACTACCCGCCCCCCAAAAAAACAGACTAGCAATTAATCATTTCAATTAAAAAAATTAATAGAACTCTTCAGACTAGATATTTCATTAAAAAAATAAAAGCAAAAACCCATCCACCTATACCACACTGGAACTGCAGCATGAGGGTTTCTTCCCAGACTGTGATATGACCTCTAATGACATTGCATGACCTCTGAACTTACAGCGCTGGAGAAAGTCATCCCCTTCTCTCCAATGAGGGCCTTGGTTTTCTTCAGCGGAGTCTGCAGGGTAAACAATTGCTTGTTAAACAATGTCTGATAACTTAAACTCTATATACAACCCCAAATCTGTGTTTTGTTACAGCTTAAATTTATTTTATGTGCATGGTGTTCTGTCTGCATGTGTACGTCTGTGTACCATGTGTATGTATGAAGTGGTTGCAGAGGCCAGAAGAGGGTATTGGATCTTCTGGAAATGGACAGACATACAGACAGTTGCTAGGGGCCATGTGGGTGTTGAGAGCCACATCTGGGCCCTCTGCAAGAATGAGTGCTCTAACCTTTCAGTCATTTCTCCACCCCTTTTTGCTTTATCTTAGTCACTTATTTCCAGATGGTCAGCCCTGACACAAAGCAAAAGTCAAGATTAATGATTCTGGAGATGAACCAAGCAGGTCTGGTTACGGTCGGGTACACCCTGAGCAAGCAGTAAGTCAAGGCACTGTCCACCCTTGCTGACCTCAGGTAATGATCACAGCACTCTCTCATGATCTGCCAATAATCCCAAGGTATGAAATGATCTAAAAGGAAGCTTCTAATCAATGAGGAAGAAAGACAACACTTAGATTCTGAAAGCCAGAACAGGGTCCAAGGCGCACAGACTGCTTCCAATCTTAGACATTCAATGAAGGAATCCCAACACTGTAAAGATTCTGGTGACTAGCCCCCTGCAGTGGCACCCGAATCAGATGGTAGCACGTGTACAGGGGTGCACACAGACCCTGTCAAACAGAAACACTATTGCTGCATGGCTGGGAATTGAACCCAGGGCCTTGTCAAACAGAAACACTATTGCTGCATGGCTGGGAATTGAACCCAGGGCCTCAAGGACCCAGGCAAACATTCTCCCACCAAGCTACATCTCCAGGCCTATTTTTCTGTTTATATCCTTGCTTTTCATCTTTTGTGCATAACCTAAAATTTTTGACAAGTACAAGGAAAAGTTAACTCCACCCTAGAAGGCAGAAGTGTGAGGGCAGTTATTTAACTATTAATAAAAGGCACACTGATCTTTGTTCACTTCCTAGATGGCAAAAACCACCACAGATGAGGCTCATGATGGCTGGGCATGGAGGTTGGTGGTGATTCTCAAACACCTTTGACACCCAAGAACAGACTGAATACAGTCTTAAGTCCACCTGGCCTGGACTTAAATATTCCTTAAAGATTGTGACTCCAAATATATACCAAGGTTAACAAAAGATTCACTTTCGCCGGGCGGTGGTGGCGCACGCCTTTAATCCCAGCACTTGGGAGGCAGAGGCAGGCGGATCTTTGTGAGTTCGAGGCCAGCCTGGTCTACAAAGCGAGTCCAGGACAGCCAGAGATATTCAGAGAAACCCTGTCTCGAAAAACCAAAAAAAAAAAAAAAAAAGATTCACTTTCAACAGTATGTAAGTGATTTTTCCTTTGATTTATAAGCTCAAGCTGCTTGCAGACTCCAAACGCCAAGTCAAGCTTTGATGATGCTAGTAGTAGACCCTCAAGAGGTGCCGTGCAAGGTCTGTGCTACCTTCGGAAGCAATGGCACCCGCTGTCCTTAAAATATCAGTGGTGCCAACCTCAGGAAGTAACAGTGGACTGAATGCAACCGTGGCTTAACCAAGAATCCGAGCATCTATGAAGACAATGGAGAAGGGGATGTGAAATGTACCCAGAGCAGTGGTTCTCAACCTGTGGGTCTTGACGACTTTGGGGGCCATGTATCAGATATTTTACATTATGATTCATAACAGTAGCAAAATTACAATTACGAAGTAGCAACAAAAATAATTTCATGGTTGGGGGGTCATCACAACATAAGGAACTGTATTAAAGAGTTGAAGCGTTAGGAGGTTGAGAACTGCTGGTCTAGAGAAAGAACAGGAAGGGAGAGGGATTTAGTCATCAAATTGTTTGATAAACATGCAACACTAGTAGACAGTAGTAGGCTTACAGAAGACTGCACTGTGTGATGATAACACATTTGTTAAATATATTATGTGATGATCTAGGCAAAGGCGAGCAGAAAACAAGGTCTTGCCCTCACCCGAACAACTAAAGGCCATCAATGACCTCAGGTAGGGACAAGTGCTACAGAGAGAATATAGAAGGGCGATGTGGAAACACCTGGTGGGAAGAAAGCAAGAACCTACTTCAGAAGAGCAACCAGGATGGTCCTTCAAGCAGGGAATGTTGCTGAGAGTTCCAGAGCAGGGGCTGAGGTCACACACGGACCCAGGAGAGGACTTTACTGGCTGAGTCAGGTAAATAGCCCAACAGAGAAAACAGGAAGGAGCCAATGTGGAAGACACAGCTCACGAGGTAGAAGAGTGGGGAGACAAGGCCTCATAGGAATTTCAATTTAGAAGTTTACCTTAATAATCTACGCATGGCTGAACAAGTCCCAAGCAAGAGATCACACTACACTGGAGATATATATCCATGTTAATCTGAAGTGGCAGTTGCTGGTCAGGTGGAAACCACCTGACGGTATTAAGAAATGTTTACTCTCATGAGCAAACATGTAACTTCATTTATCCTAAGCAAATTCCCTTTTATAAAAACCAAGGGAGTCACTTTTAGCATTCCAAAGGTTGCGATGATTCTCGTCATTCAACGGCTGACTTTCCTTTAAACAAAGCAATCCTTTAGGCAAAGCAATGTTATATTTATTCTTTCCCTACATCCCCGCATGGCTCCTGACCAAACGCCCCCTTTTCCTAGAGTAAATGATTTAAAAGAACAACCTTGAGCTTTTGTGAACAATAGTGTCCATCACACCATAATTAAGGAAAAAAAAGAACAGCCACATCCTGTAAAAACTAATAAAAGCAGTCTCTCAGATGACACATGGGACAAATACAGTAAAATTTTAGGTGGGAAAGAGGATATGACTATAAACAAGATGGAATTAATGACAACCGACGGGCTGGAGAGATGGCTCAGCAGAAAGAGCACTGGCTGCTCTTCCAAGGGACCCAGGTTTGATTCCCAGCACCCACCTGGCAGCTCCCAATCATCTCTAACTGTTGACTAGCTCATCTGATACCCTCTTCTGGCCTCTGAAGGAAGCAGGCACTCACACATGGCCTTGGGAGGAAAGGCCACCTATACACATGCAGGAAAACCACCCATATACGTTTTTTTAAAAATGTGGCAGATGCCTGTAATCTCAGCTCTTGGAGGTGGGGGGGGGGGCAACACAGAAGGATCAGGAATCCATGTACATCCTCAGCTACGGGGCTAACCTGAGTCATCTGGGACTGCGCTGGCTGGTTTTATGTCAACTTGACACAAGCTACACTCATCTGAGAGGAGGGAGCTTCAGAAGACTGGGCTGTAACGAAGCCTGTATGTAGAGAGCATTTTCTTAAATAGTGATCGATGGGGGAGGGCCCAGCCCATTGTGGGTGGGGCCATCCCTGGGCTGCTGGCCCTGGGTTCTATAGGAAAGCAGGCTGAGCTAGCCAGGAAGCAGCACCCCTCCATGGCCTTTACATCAGCTCTTGTGTCCATGTTTCTGCCCAGTTTGGGTTCCTGCCTCGGCTTCCTTTGACGATGGACATATAAACCAAACAAATAGTTTAGGGTGGGTGCCGGCTACGTGGCACTTGTGGGATCCAGGGAATTGAGCTCAGCTTGTTGACAGACCCTTTCCTCCCGAAGTTCCTTTTGACCGTGGTGTTTCATCACAGCAACAGTATCCCTAATTAGGACATGAACTGTCTTGAAAAAAGAAAAAAAATTCACATTAAATGAAAATCATGTGATATCAACCTCTGATCTGAGCCAGTGTGGGTACGTGTGTGTATGTGTGGTTCCCACTGCTTCCTTTGCCAACTATTGTGGCAATCTGAAACACAGCCCCTCTCTATGGTAAAGACAGTATACATAAGGCTTTCTACAGAAATCAAGGGATGTGAGTGACCCCCACCGACAACATTCCAGAATCCCCTGAAGACTCAGTGCCCAGAGCCTATGTGGCCGTGAGTATTCCAGATGACACGTGGCAAGGCAGGGTTACCACACTGTTCTCCAAAAGCAAATAAACCCGCTGCCCCTCAGAGCTATACGAACCATGGTCAATTTACTTAAGTCCCTCTCATTGTTCTCTCCTCTTTCAGACAGAGGCATTCTCTGCAGGAGCAGGCTTCTGTGGTGTTAGAACTACGAACATAAGACACCTCACACTCTGGCACCAAGGAGGTTCCCAAACTTCACCCCTGCCTCGGCTTGTCACTGTGTCATCCTGCTTGGCAATGGGTGTCATGACTCTGAAGGGCTTTGAAGTCAGCATTCCCTGAAGTGCCAGGGGCTGCAGGTTTGCCACAAGCCAACACCACTTCCTTACTTATTTGGTGTGGGTGCCAGCTGCACGTGCTGCTGGGACCCAGGAATTGAACTCAGGCTATCGACAGACCAAACGCTGGAGCTTTAAGCTTAACTTGTTCCATCTGTTCTAGGTTCTCTGGCCAGTACAAATCTCAAAAAAAAAAAAAAAAAAAAAGAACCTAGGGCCATGGAGATGACTCATGGAGTACAATTTAAGGAAATTGCTGCCAAGTCCCAGTACTTGAGTTCAATTCCTGGGTCCCTCATTGAGAAGTGACTCTGGCAAGTTGTCCTGTGCCCTTCACCCCCGGGACACTGCGACACAGGTACATACACATCCCCTAAACCAGAACCTTCTGGTGTAAAGAAGCAAATAGAAAAAAAAAAAAAAAGCTCTAGAGGCAAATAACATTAAACTAAAAGGCAAAGACCTTGACGAGACACAGACAACAGCTGTGCTAAGTGACAGTCCTGAACTCGGGACATCTTATATGTGAGTGCCGAGTTTAGTTTACAACAGCAGCGGTGTTAAGTATCTGTTAAATACTTTAGTCACTGGTAGAGGCAAGATTTTTTTTTTTCTTTTTGGTTTTTCGAGACAGAGTTTCTCTGTGTATTGTTGGCTGTCCTGGACTCACTTTGTAGACCAGGTTGGCCTCGAACTCACAAAGATCCGCCTGCCTCTGCCTCCCAAGTGCTGGGATTAAAGGCGTGCGCCACCACCGCCCGGCTGACAATCCACTCTTTAAAGACACTTTTTTTTTTAAGCTTTGAAATCCCAGTGCTGGTGAGACTGAAGGTGGAACTCTGTGAGTTCAAGGCTAGCCATGGCTACATGGGAGACCCTGTCTCAAAAAATGAACAGCAAACAAACAAATGGAGAAAAAAGAAAAAAAAAAAGAAAGAGAAGGAAGCTCTGGGAGGTGGAACAAATGGAGTGAAAGTAAAACCTAAGAGGGTGTCCGGCGTGGTGGCGCAGGCCTTTAATCCCAGCACTTGGGAGGCAGAGGCAGGCGAATCTCTGAGTTCAAGGCCAGCTTGGTCTACAAAGCGAGTCCAGGCTAGTCAGGATTACACAGAGAAACTCTGCTTCAAAACTAAACACCAAATCAAAAAACCTAGGAGGGAAATTAAGTCAAGACTTTTGGTACAGGGGATGGGGGCTGGCTCGGAGGGAGAGCACTGGCTTAGCATGTGTGAGGCTTTGGGTAGGATCCATAGCCCTGCATGTTAAGGGAGGGGAGACCTCAGCATCCTTATGGCTCAGTGGAAACTACAAGGCAACAAGGCAATGGAGTCTCTGTGGAAGAAAAAAAAAACATGGGCTGTGGGACCGGTAACGCACAAAACACCTTAAACACAATCTAGAAAAATAAAGTCCACTGAACACAAGCATGTTACTTCACAGCCTAGAAATACACAGCTTTCCTTACCATTATCACACGTGACACGGAATGCAAAAATGTTGGCAGCCACTCACTAAACCGATTTCACAACTCACTGACCGGCTGGGGCGAGCAACTTGAAGGACATTGAGCTAGAGTTCATTACCACAGAGGAAACGGTAGGGCCCTCCTACTTAGAGAGGCTTCACAGCTACAACAACCAGCTGAGAGCAAAAAGAGAACCGAAAAGAGAGAGTAGAGACTTCTTTAATGAAAGCAAACCTGACCCAGGACGGAAGTCTAGTGGAGGGTTCGTCCCAAACCGCCTCCTGCCTCAGTGCCTTGGGCAAGTCCCATAAGCACCACGGAAAGGGGGCTGGTGTGCACGTTCCCAAAGGTCGAATTCCAGAACCTCGAAAGAGCAGAAGTGGCTCTGGGAAGGAAATGTGTCTTCATGACAACAACCATTAGACAGAAAGTGGAGCCCTGATAGTAACGCCTCAGCCAAGGTGTTTCTATAGCCTGATTTTTCTCTTCTTGATGCTTCTTAAGCAAAACACACTCAATCATGATAGCTCGACAGCTACAAACCACTCTGGCTCATCTCATCACTCAACAGCCATCACCGAAGCACTAACGCCATCGTCCCAGGTCCCCGGCGAAGAGGGCTAACGTGGTCTCGGATCTCCCTAATCAGTCACTGGCCTCCGTAGGTTTGCCCTGAGCGGGTGGGTGACTGCACCCTGGAGGACACCGTGGGCGTGCGAGGCATGTGTGAGCTCAGGAGAGGAACCCTGTGTCCAAGATCACAGAGGACCCGGAGTGACCACGCGCACCCACTCACCCACCCACCGACGGCCAAGGCGGCCGGCGAAGGAAGGGGTACGCGGAGGGCGTGGAGAGGAGTTACCATGCCGCCGAGCTCGGCGTCCTGGTCGTCTGTGAGCAGCAGCAGCACGTTGGGCCTGCGAGCCGCCCCCACCAGCCCCATGCAGCCGCCCAGCAGCAGGAGCAGCAGCAGCAGCGGCGCAAGCAGGCGGCGGGGACCGCCCGGCCGGGGCCCGGCTGCGGACAGGAGCCGCATAGCCGCCCGGGGACCGAGAGCTGAGGATAGATACCAGGAGCAGCAGGCCGGTTAGGTCCGGCTTTCTCTCGCCTTAGGCGAGATCACGTGAGCCGGGCAGGGGGCGGGGCGCTCCGTCACGTGACGGGCGGCAGCGTCCGGGGGGCGGGGTGCGGGGAGCCACGGTGCTGGGCAGTTGGACCGAGCTAGGACCGCGCGGAGCCTGCGGCGCCTGTCGTCAGGGCCGCCTCTGGTGCCGCAGGAAGGACGGCAGCCGACTGGAGATGAAGCCGGGAGGCACTCGGGTCACCTGCCCTCCAGAGAGAAGCGACGCCTCCGCTGTGCGCACAGGATCGGCGTCCGGCTAACGTCCGGCCGAATCCTGGGGTTAAAGGACAGCCCCTGCCTGCGTCCTTTGACTTTTCACCTGTCGAGATGAAGTTCTTGTTTGGCTCAGCTGTTGTTTATTCTGCTTTCCTCGGCTGGCATGTAGTTTCAAACAATTTAGGGATATCGTAACTTTACGCCGGTGGTTCTTGGTGAATATTGTAAAAATTGATTACGTTTTAATATACATTCATTTTTTGTGTGTTTTGTGAGCTCATATGTATTCCCAGGCAGGTGTGTGGAGGTCAGAGAACAACTTGCTGGAGTCGGTTTTTTCCTTCTATTGAGTGAGTCAAGGGGATCGAACTAAGGTCCTCAGGCTTGACTGCAGAGGCCTTGGCATAGTGAACCATTCTGGCCAGTCCTCTTTAGTGAGTTTTTGCAAGCCTTTTTTGGAAGCTATTAGAATGTGCACGACCAATAGCAATAAATCTTTTGCTGAACAAAGCCTCAAGTACACATTTTAAGATTGCTAATAAGTTAAATTGCTGTTAGGGATTCCTGTGTGATTGGTGCACAATATACCGAGTGACCACTGTTCTATGCAGAACAGAATGCACACTGTCATTTGCCCCTTGGTTATGTATAGACTTACTACCTTTATGATTTTTTAAAAAGATTTATGTATGTGAGTGTTTGTCTGCATGTATGTATGTGCACTATGCCTGCCCAGTTCCTGGGGAAGTCAAAGAGGGCATCTGATCCCTGGGGCTGGACTTACAGATGATTGTGAAGTACCACTTGGGTTGCTGGAGTTAATGTGGACCCTCTGCTAGAGTAACATGTGCTCTTAACCACTGAGCCATCTCTGTAGGCAGCTGGGCACAGTACATTTTAAATATATTTCTTTTTTTTAAGATTTATTTATTTTACATATACGAGAGCTCTGTCTGCATGTATCCCTGCATGCCAGAAGAGGGCATCTGATCACATTATAGATGGTTGTGAGCCTCCAGGTCCTTGAACTCAGGACCTCTGGAAGAGCAGACAGTGTTCTTAACTGCTGAGCCATCTCTCCAGCCCAAATGTATTTTTCTTACTTTGACTAATTTTTCATTAATTGTTTAAGGTGTTTTCCTCTTGACTTTTCTCTTTTATATAAGACTAGGAAAAAGTGGATAAAGTCCAACTTTTAGATGAAAAGTTCCTGTGAAATTTTCATTACAGGATAAACACTGCTTTTCCTATAACCTCTGGAATGTAAATCTCTTTCATTTACACTGCTTCCCACTCCCCCCCCCCCGAAATCTTGTTCTGTATGTAGCCCAGGCTCGCTAGACTGACCTGGAACTGAACCTTAGGCTGGCTTTAAAGTCCACGTGTCCTCCTCAGCCTCCTGGGGTGCTGGGACTTCTGGGGTGAGTCACTCCATCCAGCCTTCACGGTTAATAACCTTATAGTCACTCCCCTAACCATGCTGGAACGCTGTGCCAGACTAACCCTCCTTCTGTGAACAGCTAGGCACTGAGGAAAAAATACATGTTCACACACACAGGACGACAGGCAGCACAGGCCTGAGGAAAAGGAAACAATTCAGGCTTCTGGTCACAAATCCCTGAGAGCAGGGAAGAGTGGTGTAGGAACCTCATGTTCATGAAGGGATAAGACGAAGAATGCGGATGCTCCAGGAAAGCTTAGTGAGGTGTGGTAAAAGTTTTTGTTTCTTTAACAACCCAGTTAGGATGAGAATGTTTTTGTTTTGATCCCAGGTGTGGGGCTGCTTCAGTTCATACACAGGTATTAGCTATAATTTTTTCATAGGCCACCATATCTTTCAGAAAATTCATCTTTGGTTGTTGATGCAATAAAAAGCAATACCAGTTGCTCCTGGAAAATGCGAGTGGCTTTTGAACTTTGAGAAGGAAGGATCCCTCTTTTGATGCAACTGTTACTGTTGCTGACAAGAGTATTTTGTAGACTTTTTAAAAACAGAATACGCATCTGACAGAATTTCAAAATGCAAGTTCTAGTACACATCATGTTGACAATACCTGTAGAAAGGTTTTCTGAAAAAAGCTTTTATTACAGATCAGTTCCACTTAAGTCTGAATTTAATTTCAAGTATAAATTATAAATTATTATTTTATAATTATAAAACTGTAGCTGCTATAACAGTTACATTTTAAAGAGCTGGAGAGTTGGCCTGGGGGCTAAGAGCACTGGCAGCTCTTGAAGAGTACCAGGGCTAGATTCCCAACAGCTACATAGTGGCTCACAACCTTCTGCAACTCCACTTCTAGGGAATCCAGTGCAGGCACATACATGGTGTGCGTGCGTGCGTGGTGTGTGTGTGTGTATATGCAGCAAATGTGAGTTTAGCTTGGTCTATATAGAAAGTTCCAGGCTAGCCTGGATTACATGGACAAACTCTGTTTTAAAAAAAAAAAACCAAAAATTATTTGTGCAAATTCTGCAGAGATGGGCCATGGGAAACAGGGTTTATTCAGGGACATTTCCCCTGCTACTGTTAATGTCTGACTCTGCTGCTTTCCCATTGTGCTCAATGCTGTTGCCACCACCATCTGGGGAGTTCCAGGGCAGCCAAGCTCAGGCTACAGAGTGAGGCAGGGGAGAGGTGGGTGGAAGGGGAGTGCAAGTTCCCTGTATACAGAGCTCTGATAGCAATTCAACTCTAGTCACAAGGCACCAAGTGAGCAAACTCTCTCTCTCTCTCTCTCTCTCTCTCTCTCTGTATATATATATATATGGGATTTATTAGAACTATTTACAGGCTGTGGTCCAACTAGTCCAACAATGACTGCCTATGCAAGGAAGGAACAAGAATTCAGTAGTTGTTCATTCCACAAGGCTGGATGTCTCAGCTGGCCTTCAGTATATATTAGAATCCCACAGAAGTAGGCTTTAATGCCAGTGAAGGAGTGGACTTACTAGTGAGGGGAGAACAATCAGGCAAAGAACCAGGTTTCCTTCTTCTACGTCCTTTACATAGGCTTCCAGCAGAAGGTGTGGCCCAAACTAGGAGACCCACCTCTAAAGATCTGGATTAGTCTTCTCACCTCAAAGACCCAGATCAGAAGTGGATCTTCCCACCTCAAATGATTTAATTAAGCGAAAAATCCCTCACAGACATACCCAGCCATTTTTGGGTTTTAGTTATAGTCAAGTTGATGACCAAAACAGCTATCACAGAACCAAGTGGAACCAGAGGGCACAGGGAAGTGTGGAGTCAGTACTGTAGACTCCCCTGTCACTGGCGATTTTGCTGTTATCCAGGGCCTGTAAGACTGGCTGGAGGAGCATGAATTTTTACCCTTGTGTTGGCTTCTCAACCTTTCTAACACTGTGACCCTTTAATACAGTTGCTCATGTGGTGACTCCGGGTGTAAAATTGCTTCCATTGCTACTTCATGCCTGTAATGTTGCTACTGTTACGAATCCTAATGTAAATAGTTTTGGAGACAGAGGTTTGCCAAAGGGGCCACAACCCGCAGGTTGAGAATCACTGCCCTAGAAGTAAGGCCCCTCTCCTATGTTTGCCACCTGGAAAGTGCTCAGTATTTACTGTTAAGAATAGGAGGATGTGTGACTAAGTATTTGGGTGAATGTGTGAATGAATCCTACCAGTGACTCCAAGATTCTCTTCCTCCACAACTTTTTTTGAGGTTTTATTTATTTATTTATTTATTTATTCATTCATTCATTTATTTGTTTGTTTGTTTGTTTATTTATTTATTTATTGGTTTTTCGAGACAGGGTTTCTCTGTGTAACAGCCCTGGCTGTCCTGGACTCACTTTGTAGACCAGGCTGGCCTTGAACTCACAAAGATCCTCCTGCCTCTGCCTCCCAAGTGCTGGGATTAAAGACGTGCGCGCCCACCACCCGGCTTGAGGGTTTATTTTTATGTTATGCATATGGGTGTTTTGCTTGCCTGTATGTCTGTGCACCACATGCATGCCTGGTACCTGAGGAGGCCAGAGGGCATTAATTTCCCTGGGACTGGATTTACAGTATGGATGCTGGGAATGGAATCCAGATCCTCTATAAATAAACAGTCTGTGCTCTTAACCACTGAGCCATCTCTCCAGCCCCCCCTCCACAACTTTTAAGTAATCACACACACTCACTGCTTTGTTTTGGTAGACAGCCTATGCATTTTTCTTGTAAGCTCCTTTACCTGCTGAGCCATCTTGCTGGCCCTATTTAGATTCATTATTTAGTTTTTGTTTGTTTTTTTTTTTGAGACAGGGCCTTACTGTGTATCTCTGGCTGTTCTGGAACTTGCTATGTAGACCAGACTGGCCTTGAAATCACAGAGATCTACCTACCTCTGCTTTCTGAGTGCTTAGACTAAAGGCATGTGCCACCATGCATGGCTTAGATATTTTTTTTTAGGTTTCTATTGATTCTTTGTGAATTTCACATCATGCCTCCCAATCTTACTCATCTCATCTCTTCATATCTGCTCTCTTGCAAACTCCCTCGCAAAATAAAAAATAAAAAACCAAAACAAACAAAAACCATCTCATCATGGGCTGCAGTGTTTAACACAGTATACTGTTTTGTCCAAACATCTTTATTTGCAAATGTTAATTGCAGTGAGTCCTTGGTCTGGTTCGAGGTTTCTGAACTCGGCTATACTATCAATACTGGATCCTCATGGGGACTCCTCTCGGTTATCCTGTTGTTGCCCCATGTCATGGAGATCCTGCAGCTTTGGGTCAGCGGGACCAGCCCCTTCACGAGCTCCAGTAGTTCATAGATGGGATAAATGTTGGGGTGGGCCACCTTAAAGCCCTGGATGTGGGCCTGGTGGTAGCTGAGTTGTCAGTCCACCAGCTGTCCCACACCCATGACACCAGGGCCAGTTCTACTGTGCTGCCCAGTTGAGGGGCAGGGCCCACTCTCTGTGCTGCAGCCAGGAAAGGATGGGGCCAGTTCTCTGAAGTGCCACAGCCAGTGAGGGCCAGGGACAATTCTGAGCAGCTCTTGTACATCAACATGGTCCCAGGCAGCATCCTAGACTTGGGATATCTACATGGCCTTTGATGGTAATATGGGTCATAGACACAGGCCTCTGGTGCTGCATGGCTATGGACTCAGACATGGCCCTTAGTGGCAGCACGGGCCAGAACTTCACCATGGCCTCAGGTGGCAGTGGAGGGTACTCACATGAGTCTGTTCCTCTCTACCCTCGGATCTCATTTCTACCTCCCTCCATAATGTTCAAACCATTCCACTGCTCGCTCTTTCCCATCTCCACCACATACTTGCACATTGTAGTTGCTTCTGCTGCCTATGCAGTAGGCAGGCCTCTGGTGTCTTCTACCAGCCTGCACTGAGTGGTGGCAGGTGGGCCTCTCTGGCTTGGATTGTTTAAAACACATTTTGTATTGATGTCCATGGAGGGACATTTGTAGGTTTTTGGGCAAATGGTTAGTGTTCTTGCAATGCTAAAGATCAAACCCAAGGCCTCATGTACACTGGGCACAAGCCCTACCCCGAGCTGTAGCCCCAGCCTTGATCGTAACTCTTTCACTACGGCTGCTGTGCTGTGATTATGACTTCCGAGATGTCCTGCATGCAAGTACATGGATCTTTAAATGTTGCCTGTCATCCATGTAGTTCCTCTTAAGTGTTCTATTAAAACAAAATAAAAGCTGAGCATAGTGGCTCATACCTTCAATACTAGCACTCGGGAGGCAGAATCAGCTGTATCTCTGTGAGTTCAAGGCCAGTCTGTTCTACAAAGTAAGTTCCAGGACAGCCAGGGCTGTTATACAGAGAAACCCTGTCTCAAAGAACACAAAACAAACAACCCTCCAAAAAACCAAACAATCAAAACCAAAAAGCTCCAAAACCAATCAACCAACCAAACAACAACAACAACAACAAAACAACACAATAAAAAAGGAAAAGCCTAAGGAATTGTGTACATTAGCTTTTTGTAGCTAGGACCTGTATAATTGGAAGAACAATTTGTTTTGTTTTGTTTTTCCAGCCAAGGCTTCTCTGTGTATCCCTGGCTGTCCTGGAACTCACTCTGTAGATTAGGCTGGCCTTGAACTCACAGAGATCTGCCTTCCTCTGCCTCCCAAGTGCTGGGATTAAAGGCATGTGCCACCATGCCTGGGCTGGGAGAACAGTTTAAGGTGAGCAATTATTTATTTAGCTCTCAGCTTCAAGATTTTTAGTTCATGATCATCTGACTTCATTCCTTTGGATTGATTTAAGGATTTGAAGCATTCTTTATAAAAACATAAAATGGCCTTTTATCAGAAACAAAGGAGCCAATCCTAACATTTATATATGCATTTGAAAGAATAGAAATAGTCAAAACAGCATTCATAACAAAGTTGAACTAATGCTTACAGTTAAGAGAATTGAGTCACTTGTGGTACTTTTATAAGAATAAAGAGGCCAGGGAATCAGACAGAATGAGGAATCAAGAAATAACCATCACATTGTCAATTAATGTTTGAGAATGGAACTATGGCAATCCTGTGGGTATTCGTCTACCCTCCTTTTGTTGAGGCAGGCCTTCATGCCACCCAAGATGTCCTCTAATTTGCTACATAGCTCAGTGAGGCTGGCTTTGAATTCTAAATCCTCCTGGCTCCACCTTCTTGGATTCCAGGTTATACCATCATGGTGGGTTTATGTGGTGTTGGGGAGTAAAGAGCAGGACTTCATGTGTTAACCAAGCACTTTATCAACTGAATAAGTACCCAGAAATACTTATTCTTTAAGCAATTATTATTATTATGGTGAGCATGTGTGTGTGCACGGGTATCATGGTGGCTGTGTGATAGAGGACAGCTTTGTTGGGCTGTTTCTCTCCTTTCACCTTAATGTGGACTTCTGAGAATTGAGCAGAAGCTGTCAGGCTTGGGTAGTAGCTTTGCCTGCTGCACCATATTGTCTGCCTATGTATTAGTCTTTATCTGCTAATTCACTGATTTTGGAATATCTGAATATACATGGGGAAAAATGAAGTTCAATTTGTGATCACAGAGCACAAATCAAGGTAGACTAGGAAGGGGAGACCCAGAAAGGACATGGACAGGGATAACACACTCCCAAGAACCCATACTCAGCTAGGCTCTGCTTCCCAACATTTCCAGATGCTCACAAAACAGCATCACTATTTGGGTTCTACCCATTCAAGCCACAGCCCTACTGGACGCACTACACATTCAAACCACAGGGTACAGGGTTCTAAATTCCCTTACATTTGTGACATTCTCTCTTCCTTCATCTCAACAAACCTGAATAGACTCCCCAAAGTAGTGCTCGGAAAAAGAGAGGTTCTATGCTGAAAACTGTCAAAAGGAAAGATGTCAATGAAGCCCGAATGAAAGAATTCTGTTCAGTGCAGAGACAAGCAGGCATTTCCCACTGATTTACCCATTGAACAGTCCTTGGAATCTGGGCTCCCTTAAAACTGGCTGTCTGCTTGGCGTGGTGGCACACGCCTTTAATCCCAGCACGCAGGAGGCAGAGGCAGGCAGATCTCTGTGATTTCGAGGCCAGCCTGGCCTACAAATTGAGTCCAGGACAGCCAGGCTCTGTTACACAGAGACATCCTGTCTTGAAAAACCAAAAAACCAAAAACCAAACAAACAAACAAACAAAAAAACAGGTTGTCCATTCTCTTTAAGTCTAAACTTAAATAACCTGTTGTTGTATCTACCAACTTCTGTCCCATAGTTTTTCAATAGAAGGAGCCATTAGAAGACCTGCCTGTGGTAAGAGTTTTGTTTAAAAAAAAAAAAAAGAAACAGTTATGAGAATGTTTTTGTTTAATCCCAAGGTGTGAGACTGCTTCAGTTAAGAATGCAGGTGTAAACTATTAATTGCCTTGTGAGCGATCAGGGGCACAGCTTAGCCAGCTGCAGCAGGAGAATTCAAAGGACTAAGGAAAAAAAAAAGCCAGAGTGCCGAGAAGGGGGGACACTCTAAAAGTGAGAGCCTCGAGAAGGGGGGTGCTACAAAGGGAAAAAAAGCCAGAGTCCCGAGGAGAAGGGGACGCTACAAAGAAGAAAGACGGGATGCTACAAAGAAGAGAGGTTGCTGCTCTCCCTGCTGCTGGTTTTTCCTGGTTTGCTAATTTGCTGAACTTCTGGTTATTGTGACTACTGAGACTGGTATTGACCCCAAAGAACCCAACCACCCTAATCAGCAGGAAGTAACTCAAAGAGAACTCCTTTATCCCTTTTCCCTTTAATCTTCTTTGTCTCTCACTAGTGTTGGGAGGTTAGAAGGGAGGTTGGAAGGGAGGTAGAAGTATTAAATATGGTAAAATAATTAGATTAATAATTAAAGTAAAATTAATAAAAGCTGCAGAGTTACACCCACCAGGCTCCTGCTTTGTCCCAAATTATTGCTAAAAGAATTTCTTAGGGAAATGGGGCCACCAGTCATCCACAACCACAGAACTTTCCCACTCTTGCCTCACCTGCTAGGTGCACAATATGGTCTCTGTTCCCGTTGATCACTTTACCCTCAGTCTCTTAAACAAATACAGACTATTTCCCACAGCCTTGTGTGACAACTTCTGAAGTTTCACTAAAATACTCATTTCAGCACATCCCTGTTGAGGACTTACTGTGTTGCAGGGGGAGCTGTAGGCAACTGATTTCAGAGTCTAGGAGTTAATCTCATGTGGAATTTCATAGAGTTTGCAGTACTTTTTTGAGAGAAGCACACAGTTAGCACCCGAAGATACCCAGACACTGCTGATATTCGATGATATTAGGGCACAGTGGACACTCTGAAGAGGTTCCAGGCTCCTCTTTTCCAAAACAGGAAACTGATGAGAGACAGCTTTCAGAAGAGATCAGGACAGGAAAAAATATTTTTTTTATTAGCAAAAGATATATTTCCAAGAGAGAAAGAAGGCTGGAAGAGAGCATTTAGTAAGTCATATGACTATTCTGCCCAAAAGAATCAGAGCCTTTTGTTCTCATGGCATGGGATGTTTTGTCTCCTTTGCATATTATGAGCTTTCTTTCTTTTAGTTGGTATGTGTATATACCTGTGTATGGCAGTGTACATGTATGTACAGTATGTATTCCTATTCATGTTGAAGTTGAGAGATCAACCTAAGACATCTGTCCTCGGGCATGGTAGACCCTTTTCATTTATTTATTTTTGAGATGGGAGTCTCTTACTGGCCTTGAACTTGGGGATTGACTAGATCTCTCCATTCTTGAGATTACAGATACCAGTATTTATCCTAATGGGGTCCTGTATGCAACTCAGAACCTCACACGTGCATGGCAAGCACTTTACTAGCCTAGCCATTTCCCTGACATTCTCTCTCTCTAGTCCTGGGGGGGGGGAATACAAATAAACCATTTCCTTTTATCAGTTTCAATCTCTTGCTTTTTTGGTTTTGGTAGAACAATGAACGAAGGACCTGGGATCCCATTTATAATCATGGATCGTGGCTTTCAATGACAAATGTTCCTATTCACATCATTTTCAGGCTGTGCACGTTGGTGCATCTCTGCAGGGCTCAGGTGGGCCCTGCTCAACTAGGTTCCAAGTACCTTCTCCTTCTACAGTGTAGGTAGAGGGGTATCTGCTTTCCAGGTTCTCTCTGACAATCTCTTATTTTACCATGAGAGCAATGCAAGGACCTGAGCACAGTGGGACACGATTTTAATCCCAGCATGCTGGAGGCAGAGAGAGGCAGATTCTGTGACTTCAAAGCTAGTTGGGTCTACACAGAGTTTCAGGAGAGCCAGGACTGCATAGAGAAACCATAAAAAAACCAAACCAAAAAAACCCAAAAGGGGCTGGAGAGATGGCTCAGCGGTTAAGAGCATTGGCTGCTCTTCCACCAGACCCAGGCTCAAATCCCAGCACCCACATGGCAGCTCACAACTGTCTGTAACTTCAAGATCTGACACCCTCACATAGCCATACATGCAGGCAAAATACTAATGCACACAAAATAAAAATAAAAAAATCTTTAAAAGGGCAACACTAGGGACCAGATCTTAAATAAAAATGGTAAAATCACAACTGTAAGATTTACAATAAACAGAAAAGTTAACTATAATTATATGTAAAATAGTTATTGTATAATGGGCAATGTCAACGCTAAATAAAAAATGCTTACTTCCACAGGGGGAATAGAGGGAATAATAGTCTTAATGAGCAAAAAATTATTTCAACTGAATATAGACAAAACAATTAAGAAAACAGCTTTAAATCAAAGAGAATTTAAAATAATCAGTCCAGTCCAGCTGTTACAAGGCTGAAGTTTATATTCAAGGAGACCTGGGGTTAAAAATGGACATTTAACATTATAGCTATTTTGACTTCCATGAAGAAGACAAATCTCCTTAATTCCAGAAAAGAAAGTGGCTTTAACGAATGACCATGACACAATTCCCTAGCACTTCGGCACAGCCAGCATTCCCCTGGCTGTAGCTCCATAACACCAGGAATCACCAAAGACTGCAGAGCAGCCTCAGCAGCCTGGCAGGCGCTGCTACAGCAAGCGCTTGTGCAGGATCTCCCACACCATCTTCTTCCTGAACAGCGGCATATGCTGCTGGGAGAAGGTGATGGGCTGGCCTCTAGCCATGTAATCTGCGTATTTACAGGTGAACATTCCACAGTCGCCCCCATTCAGCTGCTGAGGAATCTCCGCTGCCGTCATGCTGTATCGCTTCCACTGCAGAGGGTTCAGATCCATATCCCTTCTCGCTTTGCTCTCATCCTGCAGATAGTGGAAAATCAGCTCGAGGATGTCTGGTCTTTTCTGCCCCATGGAATCCAGGTAGACAATGCTCTTCTTTCTTAGGTCTATCACCACCAGGCTCCAGTGTATACCCTGGTGTATGGGCACGAGAATAAGTTCCTTTGCGAAGAGGTTTACTGTCCGGGTCCATCTTTTGACTGACCTGTAGCCCCAACATTTTAACTTGGTGTAAAAGAAGGTATTAAATGCGTGAAGAGCAGGGTATCCTTGGTTTTGATTTCTTTCCATGAGAAGATTCATGTAAAAATTGATGACTTTGTCGTTGATCCACCGAGTGTCCTTTAGGGTCTGCAAGTCTCCCCGAGTAATTCGCAGTTTGAAGGCGCAACTTAAGATCTCATCGGGTGGCCCGGGGCCTAGCGCACTACTGACTTCCTTTTCCATGTCTGCTGTGACATCAGGGCCATGGACGAGTCCTCTGCCCTTCTCTTGGTCTTCAAGAGTCTTTTCCTTGACCTCAGGTATTGGCATTTTGTTGTTGAGAATACCATTGCTGACACTGGCTGTGCACATTTGGGTCTGGGACCCTTCCAGAAAGTCAGACTGGGGAGGCCATCCCCTTCTGTCATTACCGAGGTTTATGATGACTATCTTCTCTGTGTCACGAATTTTCTCCTCTGAACACCTCTTTTCATTTTTGACTGGTGACTGATCTCTTGGGACAGCACACGCAGATTGTTTTGGCTCAAACCCAGTTGGTTCAGAACTGTGATTCTGTCCTTCTACACAGCATTTGATCTTCGAGGTATCCATGGAGCTTGCGCAGTGGTCAGAGCTCACATGGTCACCAGGTTGAAGGCATCCCAACAACCTTGGGTACTTTTCATTGTGGTGTTTCTGGACACCTACCTCTGTGTTGCAGTAGGGGTGCGTGAGATCCTGGCCTCCACCCACAGACTTCATCTCAGTCACTGCCTCGTGCTCGGGGCCTCTGGCGCACTCTGGGGGCTTTTTCTGTAACTGACCCTTTTCCTGGAGTTTCTGTATCTGACCGTTTCCTGGCTCTTTCCACCCACGCTCTATTTCACCCGGTTCCTGTTTCAGTCTCTTCCGAGGCTTGGCTGACTCTTCAGACTCCACATCTCTTCCTCCCTCTTCCTGGTATTTTCTCTTCTGACCTTTCCCTGGATGTCCACCCTGCTTGGGAGGCTGCCACGTAGAGGGACTACTTGAATTGCCTTTGCTCTGGAGTTGCCTGTCTGCTGTGACACAGCTTTCTGATTTCCAAGTCAAAGTGCAGGTCGGCCAGACTCTCGATGGGTGCTCCTGGGCTGTCCTGTTGGTGTCTTAAAGGTAACTTAGCACACTCAGAGATGGCTTACTTACACTGGACATGTTGGTCTAGGTTCAGAAAGCGCAGCGTGAAGAGCTCAGATTTTCTTTTAATCAGAGTCGGTTGCCTTTGGTGTTGGGGTCAGTTGGAACGTAAAGTCAAGGCCCTTCCGGGTACAACCCGGAAACCTCGGAAATTTCACTGAACCAACCAGCCAATCCTCTTCGGACACCAGGTCTTGGAAGCACAGCCAACGAGGCAAATCCCGGAACTGATGCTTTCCTCGGGGGTTGACCTAGCTATGGTCTTTGGGGTTCTTTTTCTGGTGTGATGCGACTTCACAGATCGATCCAACGGTCATCAGTTTGGTTGTGGGCGGAGACTCCGCCCACCAGCGTCCAGGTTCAAGGTCGTAAAGCGTTTTCTACAAAGTGACGCCCTTCTCAGTCAGTCCAGGTTCCATTGGCCAAAGCACTCTCAAGACCACATTGGAACTCAAAGGTGTAGAGGTAGTTAGCTTCGTCTTCACCAGACACAGTAAACACAGGGAAGAACAGTCCAATTTAGTACACTTTGTTTGGCTGAGTTCTGAAGTTTGAGAGGCCGAGTTGGGGTCCTCGGAACTATTTGTACACCTTCCGGTTCCTCTCCTGAGCGCAGGCTAGGAGATCTTCCTCGACTCCTTTAGATGACCTAGCCAAGGTATAGTACAGGCGATACGTGGTTCTTCCAGGCAGAAGTTAGCCAAATGCAGAATTCATCTCAGTCCCTCAGCTATGGGCACCGGGTCAAGGTCAGCTCACACCCTGAGTGAGCGGGGTCCCAACAACTGTCAGTGAACAGCAGGTGTTGAGCTTCTGCTGTGTTGAGCCCCTGAGGTTTGAGGGCTGTTTGTGGTCTCTGTATAATAACCTAGCCCACCTTCACTATGACATTTGCCTTGGGGGTGAGTCTTGTTGTTCGGCATGGGCAATTAAAGGAGACAAAATATAATCACCCTTCTCTGGAGGGTAGCCCGGGACTTCTGCAACTCATAGATGCAACTGATAAGGAGCAGGGGATTTGTATAGTTTCAGAGTAGGTCCTCACTACATGCTTATTAATTATGAAGAAAAAAATAGAATTTGACTGTTGCAAAACCTGGTTGATACCAACTTACCAAGGATCAGTCAATAAGAGAATAAATAAATATCACCATGGACTGGATGCACTTGGAAAAGATTTATCATTTCTGTGACTATCTTGGTAACAACAGGAGCCTTGTGTCTAATCCTTAGACAAACAAAGAATTATATCTTAGGTATAAACTATACATAGTGGCAGTTTAAATTATCTCCAAACTCTAACAAGGCCTTACTAATGGCCTTTAGATATCCTTTGTGCTAGTTGTTTGTTTGCTTGTTTTGTGAACACGACACAAGCTAGAATCACTTGGAAAGAGGAAAGCTCAGCTGAGGAATGGCCTCCATCAGATTGGCTTATGGGCGTGTCTGTGGGGTATTTTCTTGATTGCTAGTTGATGAAGAAGGGCCCAGCCCACTGTGGCCTTCCCTAGACAGGAGAACCTGGGCTGTGTAAGAAAAGTAGCTGAGCTATACTACAGGCCTGCATAGTGAGACCCTGTCTCAAAAACGATACAAAAGAAACAAATGAAAACCAACTGAACAGATGTATAAATTTTTAGAGTATTTTTATTTATTTCTTGACAATTACACACACACACACACAATGTATGCTGATTATATTTAGTTCTCCCAACATCCCTTTCCTCTCCCGACAACTCACTGCTTCTTTCATGTTCTCTCTCTCTCCACCCACTTAGCGCAATCAGCCCTAAGTGCATCAGCTCTGTCTAGGAGGCAACAGGTCACAGCACTCCTGCCTACTCTCTGGCTTTTGCATTCTTTTTTCCAACTCTTCTGTGATGTTTCCTGAACCTTGGCAGTGTGTGTGTATGTGTGTGTGTGTGTGTGTGTGTGTGTATGTGTGCATGTATCTGTGTGTCTGTGGGTGTGTATGCATGTGTATGTGTATGTGGGTGTACCTGTGTGTGCATGCATGTGTGTGTATGGATGTGCATGTATGTATATGTGTGTATGCGTGTGTATGTATGTATGTTTGTACGTGTGTGTATTTGTGTGTGTATGTATGTGTATGTGTGTGTATGCAGTGTGTGTAGTGTGTGTATGTAGTGTGTGTGTGTTTGACATAGACACCCCATTTAGGGCTGATGACTCGTACTCACTTATTCTCAGCACGTTGACGGGTTATAACTCTATATTTTGGTGCCTGCTGCATAGAGAAGCTCCTCCAGCCAAGGTAGAGAGTGAGTAGTCCAGATTTATAAAGTGAACTGCCGCACAATTATGCTGAGTTGAAAGATGACGTCTGTCTCTCCTCCCGCTGCTGTGTGTGGGAGGGTGAGAGCTGATGGTTCAGCCCCTCTCTGTTCTTGGGGTTCTTCAATGTGCAGGGGGGAGTTTGTGAGTCCTTTCCTGGCGGTTCTATGGACTCTATGGTGGCTTCCTCAGGTCTTAGTGCATGTCAGGCCCAGGCTGAAGCTCCAGGTTTGCAAAGAAGAGGCCTGTCTAGTATCTCTTGAAGTTTGTGTAAGACTTGACTTTCAAAAGCACTAAACCTCCTTGTCACCATCATTCCATGTCTGTGGACTGGGAAATAAGAATCTTCCTCACAGAGAGTAACTGAATTTAAAATGCATACTGTATGAGCCGGGCGTGGTGGCAAACGCCTTTAATCCCAGCACTCGGGAGGCAGAGGCAGGCGGATCTCTGTGAGTTTGAGACCAGCCTGATCTACAAAGCAAGTCCAGGACAGCCAGGGCTGTTACACAGAGAAACCTTGTTTTGGAAAATCAAAAAAAAAAAAAAAAAAGCAAACTGTATGATGCTCTGAGCACATGATTAATTTTTTTTTTTTTTTGGTTTTTCGAGACAGGGTCTCTCTGTGTATCCTTGGCTGTCCTGGACTCACTTTGTAGACCAGGCTGGCCTCGAACTCACAGTAATCCGCCTGCCTCTGCCTCCCAAGTGCTGGGATTAAAGGCGTGCGCCACCACCGCCCGGCAACATGATTAATTTTTAAACAGCAAAACTAAAGGGTAAAATTGAGTCCACATGAGGACAAGCTGTGGTCAGCAATGTTGTTTTGCATTTCTCTTCTGGCTTGGTCAAGGAGAAATTCCTGAAGGACAATAAAATGCTCACTGCCAGATATTGAGGAGCATAATTCCAAATACAATCATCACTTTCATCATACCAATTCATTCCCATGTGTCCATCTGCACTTGCTAAAAAGATGTATACCAGAATGTTGGGAGTCTCGTTTAGGTGATTGTAAATGATGTACTAGTTAGCTTTTATAATGGTGTGATAAAACACCAATCAAAAACAACCTGGAGAGATAAGGGTTTAGTTCACCTTACACATCTCAGCAAGAAGATCCAGGCAAGAGCTCCAAGCAGCAGAGTTCTGCTTACTAGTTCAATCCCTCAGGCTGGCTCAGCTACTTTTCTTACACAGCCCAGGTTCTCCTGCCTAGGGAAGGCCACAGTGGGCTGGGCCCTTCTTCATCAACTAGCAATCAAGAAAATGCCCCACAGACATGCCCATAAGCCAATCTGATGGAGGCCATTCCTCAGCTGAGCTTTCCTCTTTCCAAGTGATTCTAGCTTGTGTCGTGTTCACAAAACAAGCAAACAAACAAAAAAACAACTAGCACAAAGGATATCTAAAGGCCATTAGTAAGGCCTTGTTAGAGTTTGGAGATAATTTAAACTGTCACTATGTATAGTTTATACCCAAGATTTTTAAAATAAATTTTGTCCTAGCAAATTAAACCTAGAAATAAATGTTTCTTTAGACCCCAGTTGTATCTGATATAAAGTTCTTGGTTTAATTATCTTAATATTAAAACTAAATTCCTAAATGTAAAAACTGATTATTATTAGCAGCATGATTAACTTTATTAAATTTGATTTCAGCTATCAGTAGTCAGTTTGATAAGTTTGTTAAGCCAGTGGCTTTATTTTGTGTGTATGTCTGCGTGTGTGTACATGTGTGTGCCTGTGAAGGATAGGTTCCTCTTTACTTTGTATTTTGAGACAGGGTCTCTCACTGAATCTGGATCCTACTTATTGTCTAAGCGCAGCTGACTAATGAGTTTCCGGGATGGGATGTTCCAGTTTCTGCCTCCCAATCAAGGGAGCCACTGCCGTACTTTTCATGCAGGTGTTGGGGATTTAAACTCAAGACCTTATGCTTGCATAGTAAGTCTTTGATGTATCTCACCATTTCCCCAGATTTGCGAGTCTCTCTTGCATCCTGCTAAGCAGGTTTAGAGCTTTGGGGCACAAGTCTGGGGCACCCAGTCACTTGGCAGCAATAATGGTGGGGAAGAGGGGAACCTCTTCTGTCTTAGTTACTTTTCTATTGTAGTGACAAGACACCATGACCAAGGCAACTTATTGAAGAAAGAGTATATTGGCTTATGGTTTCAGAGGGTGAGTCCATGGTCATGATGGTCAGAATATGGCAGCAAGCACAGAGCTGGAGTGTTGAGACGACAACCATTAAGGGCAGAGAGCTAACTAGGAATGCATGGACTTTTGAAACATCTAACTCCACCCACAGTGACACACCTCTTCCAATAAGGCCACACCTCCTAATCCTTCCCAAACTGTTCCACCATCAAGGGACCAATCATTCAAATATGTGAGCCTATGAGGCCATTCTCATTCAAACCATCACATCTGTCAACATTACTTTCAGGTTTCTATTTAACAGAACTCACTTTTTCTTAGGAAAGTTGGTAAGTGGCATTTCTCTACTTTTTTAGTTTTGTTCGGTTAATAAATTCAAAAAGTATTAATTACCTACAATATTATCAGGGGGGCCTCATGGGTGGTGGGCATGTTTTGATGAAAACTGACAAAAATTCTTGTCCTTAGAAGTCTAGACTTAGTCACAGGAGATGGATAATGAAATAAATGAGTAGATTATACAGTGTGTGAGAAGATGGTAAGAAACAGGGAAGAAAAAAGTACAGCAACAAAAAGAACAAGGAAGGGGCTGTCGAGATGGCTCAGCAGTAAAAGTCCTGGCCACCAAGGTTGCCATCCTGAGTGCAGTCCCCAGCACCCACATGGTTGAAGGAGATAACCGACTTGCCAGTGTGCTGGCCTTTAACTTCCTTCTGCAGGTGTACAGTGGCATATGTACCGCTCTTCCAAAATTAATGAAAATGTTGAAAAAGAAAGCAAGTATGGGATGGTGCTTGAGGGGGGGTGTTGACTTCACACAGGGAGGTCAAGGAAAAACCTCTCAGACACCTCTCTTGGGAGAGAAGTGTAGATTCCTGGGGAAAGGTCATTCTAACACACACAAGCAACTTGAACTGGCTTTTCTTCATTTCCAGTTTGCCAAGATCCCCCTCTTCCAGGAACTTGGTAAAAACAGGAAATGACTTTGAAGTTTGATTACTTTAGAAATGTTGATGTTAACAATCAGTTGTTTTCTTGGTATCTTTCTTCATTTCCCTCAGCTCCCTTTGGACTTCTCTGTCATGGTTTCTAAGAGAATAGTGTTGAAGACTCTTCCTAGTGGAGGCAGACAAAGAGAAATGCAGGGGCATGGTCAGGGTGGAAATCAAGTGAGAAAAGAGAAACAATTGTAGTATTTGCCCCCTGGAAAGTCCATGTGCTGCAAAGATTGGTTTATGATGAAAGGCCCCTGGATTCATTCACTCATGCCACAGGCAATAGGAAGAAATACCTCTTTAAAAAAATCAATGAGGTAGCAATTCATTCATCTCTTTTATTCTATGAAAAGGTTAATGTTTATTTATTCATTATTGTGTGTGCTTGTTATACAATCATGCAATAGTGTTTTCAGACAAGGTTCTTTAAATTATTTTATTTATTTATTTTAAACCTTTATTTACTCAAGTTACATCTCAATCATAATCCCCTCCTTCCTCCCCCTCCTGGTCCTACCCTCCTACCCTCTTCCCCCTCACATTCCTATCTGCTTTTTTTTTTTCTTTTTAATTTAAGGTATATCTTTTTCCTCCTAACAGCTCCCCCTTTTAGTCCAATAAATGGCTTTTTCTTAAAACAAATACAATAAAATAAGAATAATTAGACCACGATTATGAAAATTATAGGGCATAACATATATTCTCAATGCCCAGTCCATGTGTATTTGCAACTGATATTAATATTCTATTATCTATCTATCTCCATGAGTTTAAAGTTCTATACCTAACTCAGTTTCCATCCTAACTTGCATTACCAACTTAAAAACATCTTCTTAGACCTAGAACATCCTTTTAATTCCTAAACAACTTAAAATTTAACTGTGAGACTATAGCTATCTAGTCTTCAACCACATCAGAGACCTGAGAAGGATAAATATATCTGAATAGACAGGAAGTGCAGAGCCAGCATCTTCCAAAACTAAGAAATGACAACTAGAAGCCAAAATCATACAATGGAAAAAGGAAAGCATTGTAACTGTACTTTTTAATTATTAAACACTTATTTATTAATAACTATATTCACTTATAACAAATACACTTACTTAATTACTATTCCTACAAATTCCTACAACCCCTAAGAATGCCTACAACCCCTATAAATTCCTACAACCCCTAAGACCTAACCACTAAACCTATTGATAACTATCATAACTATTTTTCTAAGGATACAGTCTCTGGGGCAGGTCCTCAGTCGTCAGGAACACAGTCTCTGGGGTAGACCCTTTAATGCACTTAGCAGTCCTTTTTCTGGAATATCTCAGACGCAGGTTCGTCAGGGTACATTGATTACTGCAGTTTCACCTTAAATAAGGCTTGAGGCTTTCTTCTCTCTGGGAGACCTCAGCATCTGTAGGCCAACTTATTTCCTTCGTATCAGCAACTCTGCAGCTCTGCCTCAGTCTTTAAAGCTGGCCACAATTCTGTTCAGGCCACTGTTTGGACAGGTCAAACCCCTCTAGGCAAAAGCTGAGCCACAGGGTTTAGTCCTTGGCCTTTTGCTGTCTTGCTGAGGCTTTATCTACTCACCAGCTTCTTTCTGCCTTAGGGAGATCTGGCCATTGGTCTCCCAGCACTTTCTCCAGCAGTATTCTCGGAGCTCTCTCGTATGGAGGGGACCCTTAGCATGCAGCTCTCCAGGCTCATCCACTTGTCCTTAAATAGGATCGCTCCTTGTTCCACCTGCTTCAGCTTAATTTGGGCTCTGTCCACTTAGCAGCTGAAAACAATGCCAGGCCATAAAGTCTTTGCTTGTTTCACCTGGCTTCAAACTTGTTTTTCAGTCCAAAGAGACGCCCCTCGTTTCACGTGACTTCATCCATAAGCTGATAAGCTAATTGCTCACAGCCAAGTTGATCTTCATGCCCCGAATTAAGAGACTGTATCAGAAACCTAGATATTCACTAAATCTAACTTTTATTAATCTATCAACCCCTACAAAGCATCTTCAAAAAATGGTGCCGGTCTAACTGGATGTCAACATGTAGAAGAATTCGAATAGACCCATACTTATCACCCTGCACAAAACTGAAGTCTAAGTGGATCAAAGACCTCAACATAAATTCCGACACACTAAAATTAATAGAAGGGAAAGTGGGGAAAAGCTTGGAACTCATTGGCATGGGTAGCAACAGAACACCAATAGCTCAGGTTCTAAAACAGTCAATAAATGGGACCTCATGAAATTGAAAAGCTTCTGTCCAGGCAGCCAGTACGGTTTTAAAACTATTTTATGCCAGTGTACCAAAGTCTTGTGCACTATATGCAGGGCTGGTGGAGGTCAGAAGAGGGCATCAGGTCCCCTGGGACTGGAGTTTCAAGGGGTTGGGAGCTTCCCTGCCTCATGGGCCCATGGAACCACCGGCTTCTATCCTCTGAAAAAGCAGCCACCTCTCAGCACCTCCAGTATGTTTAAACTCTGTATGCTTAGGGGCGTTCAGAGTTATAAAACTTGTGCTTTTATAACCACTACGCTCCAATTAAAAAAAAATATCTTGGTGGTAGTGGTCAAGGACACCAGGTTTGCATTCACAGAGGCACCCACGGGTAGGAAGTGAGAGTAAACAGGAAGCCTGCCACTGTTCTCTGGAAGCACCGTTGCCTGAGATTCGCAATTACATAACAGCTTTAGACGGACGAGGTGTATTTGTGTCTAATGAGAGGCAGACACTAAGAAAAGGTCCAGCTAGCTTGCGACAGGTCATTTAGCCTCTTTGCTTCAGGGCTCTCACTGAAAAGTGAGGACACCACGGGGTTAAAGGGACGATCAATACGACTAAATTCACAAAGATATCTACGGTGAAGATGTCAACAATTCTGAAGTTTAGTGGAAAGGTAAGTTTCTCAGGGTGTGTGTGTGTGTGTGTGTGTGTGTGTGTGTGTGTGTGTGTGCGTGCGCGCGCGCGCGGGGGTCAGGGTGTGTGTGTGTGTGTTTGTGTGTACGTGTGCGCGCGTGCGCGTGCGCGCGCGGGGGTCCAAGCTGGAGAAGATGGCTCATCAGGCCAAAGGACTTGTCCCCAACCACCTGAGTTTGACCCCTAGAACCTTCTTAAAATTGGAAGGAGTCGGTTTGTACAAAATTGTCTGTCCTCTGACCTCCACACGCACATCATGGGATGAGTGCGCAAACACGCAATAATATTTTTTTTGTTTTGTTTTGAGACAGGGTTTCTCTTTGTATCCCCGGCTGTCCTGGACTCACTTTGTAGACCAGGCTGGCCTTGAACTCACAGAGATCTGCCTGCCTCTGCCTCCCGAGTGCTGGGATTAAAGGCGTGCGACACTTTTTTTTTTTCTTTAAAGAAAACAGATGAATCTCTCATAAACTTTATTTTACTATCAAAACCACCTCTGGCGACTTTTATTTAGCTCGGTCACCTCAGTGAGGTTTATTAAACCCTCATTCTGTGTCACAGAATTCAGTTGATCTTAATCCAGGTCTTTCACTGGAGGAAGAAAGAATCACAGTGTCACTAAAATGACAGGTCGTGCCAGATGGTCAGAGTTCTAGGAAGGTTTTTATGGAGCCTCGGGCACGCTCGGGTCAGGTGGGCAGGCGGGAGGACCCGGGCGCGGCGCTCGCGGACGTGGAGCCGGAACTCGGGCCTCCGCCCATTGGTTGCCCTTTAGACCCCTGCCGGGCACTCCTGGCAGCCCGCCTGGCCGCGCCCTCCCGGAACCCGCAGGCGCCGCGGAGGCTCGCGCCATGGAGGTCCTTCCCTCCGGCGGGACGCGGGACCCGCAGCAAGCCGGGGATGCGGCGGGGCACCTGGCGGGCGAGGGCGACCAGGATCCGCAGCCCCCCCGGCCACACGAGCCGCACGGCGTCCCTGGTGAGCGGGCTGCTCACCGAGCTCTACAGCTGCACCGAGGAGGAGGAGGCGGCGGCCGGCGGCGACCGTGCGTCCCGGGGTGGCCCCCCGCGCAGCGACAGCCTGGACAGCTCCACCGAGACCTCGGGTTCCGACGTCTTCTTCCTGGGCGGCCGCGGGGCAGGCGACTCCCGAGGGCTGCAGGAGCTGCGGGAGCGGCCGAGCCGGCGGCTCCAGATGCAGTACCTGCGGCGGAAAGGTGAGCGGCGGCGCAGGGACGCCTGCCCTCCTGCGCCATTTGCGCCACCTGCCCCGCCTGTCCATCTGCGCCACCTGGACGCCGCCGCCCCGCTGCACACCCGGGGACTGTGGAGTCTCCCTCCACCGGACTCCGGGAACCGGCTGTCACACTTGGGCGACGTCTGTTCCCTAATGCCCAGCCCCTCCCGCTCCGCAGGTGTGGCTCAGAGCGTGGCGGAGTCTCCCCGCCTCCCCCACGCCGCGCAGCGTCCCAGGCTGGACTCCCAGTTTCACCTGAACCGGCTGTTGGGACTAGTTTGGAGTTTCTCCGCGCGCACTAGAAGTCACCTAGGGGACGCTGGGAGGGGAGAGAGGACTTGTAGGGCTTTCCACCCCGCCCTCTTCCCTAGCCGCGCCGCTTGGACCCGGCAGAGTAATTCGGTAATGCGGTTCGCAGCGGAGCGCGTGAATTCGGCGCCCGCCAGAGCGTAAATTCCCAGCAGCTTTGGTTTATTTAATCTGGGTCTGTGAAGAGGACTGGATGGACAGTCTGAGTTCTTGACCTTCATGGTGCATTGAACTGTTGCTACCTTCCCCGGCCTGGAGAGCTGAGAAACGGCCTTGGTTTCCTCAGAGGAGAGGCTAATTTGGTATTTTGTTATCAAACTCTGAGGCTCGTATCCTGGTAGAGATTTTTTTTTTTTTTCCTCAATAACGACAGCTTACATTTCAGGTTTCGGAACCGGTACTAGTCTTTTTGCATAGATCTAGAAAAACCACAGCTTACAAAATTTAGTAAGGTATCGGAACAGAAGGCAAGCCACTATCTATCATATTTCTTGAAATAATGTCCTTGTGCTAAGTGACCATAAGAGAGATAAAGAGAATTATACAATACTCTGTGCTTGCTGTATCCAGTCGAGCTGGTTCCAGGAAAAAAAAAAAAAAAACCAAAACCAAAACAAAACCAGAAAAATAATAAATCTGTCTGCTTTCTCCTACCTGTGTAAACAGTTCTTAGCTTCCTTTTCCGGCTTCCTAGTGAAGTCTCCCCACCCCCCATACTGTGGCTGGAGTAATTTTATTTTATGTAATTATCTGAGAGTGCTAAGAATGTGCGTTTAAGCCTAGACTCTTGCTTGTTAGGCAATATTTCAGACTCCAACAGAATCAGTTTTGAAAATTATGTCTTGATTTCCTCTTTTTAGAAAGCTATTCACTTTTCTTTACCAGGAAGCCTTGGTAACTAACTGATAATTTCCTTTTGGAAGAGGAAAACCTGGCGAGTCAAAGTTTACAGGAGAGGTCGTCAGTTTGCAAGTGGACGTCATGGAGTTAACCTGTGTACTAGTTTTCTCCCCTCACTGTGACATGCTTTGCTGCCATTTCAACATAACACCTATCCAGACAGTTTGTGTGTGGGCTTGTGGTCTAGGGACAGTAACAAACTGGCTCCTAGTGGAAGTTGGGGACTGTGGAGTCAGACTCCTCAGGTGACATGCTGCCAACAGTGGCCTTGGGGAAGCTGTTTACCTAAGCCAAAGTGTGGTAGGCATTTGTGAGTGTTAGAGATAATTTTCATTGTTTTAAGCCCATTTGTCACATAAGGATAAAATTCCTTGCAGAGGAAATCCATCATTTTCCAGCTGACCGTTCCCTCTGTTGCCTTATGAGAAGCAGGGGATTATGAGTGCACAGAGGCGAAGTTCTGCTCTGTGGAGTTTACTGACCTGTAGCTTTAACTGTGGAAGACATTTCTACGAGGGAATCTGAACATGTCCCCACAAGTAGTATATAATGCCGAGAAATATGGAGTTTTAGGTACCTTAAGAAACATCAAAAATGAGTTAGGTTTTCACACATTTCTTACTGTTTTGAGTGTTAGTTTTAAGAATGTAGGAATATTATTATTATTATTATTAAGGTTCTTAGTTCTTTTAAGTTTTTAAAAATTATTGTATGTGTTTGGGTATTTTGCCTATATGCCCATGTACCGTATGTATTTAGTGCCTGCCAAGGTCAGGAGAAGGGGTCAGATCCCCTGGAGCTGGAGTTACAGACAGCTAGTTGTTAGCTACTGTGTGCACTAGGAGTTTAATCCAGTCCTTTGGAAGAGCCAGCGGTGCTCTTATCTGCTGAGTCATCTCTCCAGCCCAAGAATGTAGAATTGTTTGATCCTTTTAGAGAAAATAAATTTTCTGCCATGAAGGAAAAATTACCCAGGTTCTAAAATGAAATACAGTGAGTAGGTTGTGAGAAGACCACACATTTAAAACAAAATCAGCATTGACAGCTTCATCTTTCTTTACAAAAAAACGTGCTCACATTATTTACTTTAATTTACAATTGGTGAAGTTGTGTACATATGTGTGTACATATGTGTATACATATGTGTGAGCATGTGTGCCTGCAGAGGCCAGGGTGCCACCATGACAGTGTTTTTTACCGAGGTGCTGGGGTTGGTGAACCTGTAGAGTAAGTACTTCACTGTCTCTACAGCACTTGAGTTCTTGAGACGGTGTCTTAGCTGTATGGTATGGCTTTGAACTTGTGATCCTTCTGCCTTAGTCTCCTTGAGTCGGCAGCATTATAGGCCTGCCCCCTCAGGCTCAATGGCTGATAATTCTCAAGCATTAAAAGGTAAATGGGTGTCTGGACCTGGCAACAGTAAAAGTACGAGTCTGCTTACTCATTAAACATAGCATCAAAGATAACCTTTATCTTACAGAATTGTCTTAGGAGCAAAGTGGGACATGAATGGCTGGTTCATTAGACGGGAACATCTTAGCTGAACATGTACATGTTATCTTGGATGAAAAGGTAGAATAAGTGGGCTAAAATGCGTTTTCTAGACATGCACCTTTTGACTATTAGCACTCTGGGGATTTACATCCCTTTCAAGGGATTTATTCCTTCTTTTCTAATAGACTCCAGTGAGCTGAAGACCATCCTTCGAGAGCTAAAGTACCAGGTCGGCATCCAGTCAGCAAAGTTACTCCGGCAGCTGAAGCAGAAAGACAGGCTTCTGCATAAGGTTCAGAAGAACTGCGACATCGTGACAGCCTGCTTGCAGGCTGTGTCACAGAAGAGAAGTAGGTCCTGGGGTGTGGGGTGTGGGGTGTTTGTCTGTCCTGCGCCGCTTTTGCTGACAGCCCACAGCAGGCCCTGCTTTGCAATATTTTGAAAAGCTCAAGAACCAAACAAAAAGCATAGCTTCTCTTTTTTTTTTTTGGTTTTTCGAGACAGGGTTTCTCTGTTTAACAGCTCTGGTTGTCCTGGACTCGCTTTGTAGACCAGGCTGGCCTCGAACTTGCAAAGATCCGCCTGCCTCTGCCTCCCAAGTGCTGGGATTAAAGGCGTGCGCCACCACCGCCCGGCTAGCTTCTCATTTTTAAATTAAAAATGAATGCTTTATATCTAGTGTTAAATCCTAGCCTTATAAGTCATGATTTGAGGTCACATTTCACTCTGACAATGGTTATTTTTTTATGCGATACTAAATGGCTTTTAACAAGCATCAAATGGATGTAACTTGAAGTCGTGTCCTTGTTCCCTTAATCTCTGTGCTCTAATGAGGATATTAAACCATTGGCCAAACCAGTGAGAGCCGAGGAGAGCTTGCTCTGAGACCCAAGAAGGGCAAAGTATTTGAACAAATGAAACCCACATCTTGCATTACCCACTTTTAGCTGAGAGCTGCCTAGCTTGCTAGCTGACTTAAAAAATTATTCAGTTACCTATCCATCTTAATTGTTAGGTATCAAAACTTAGGAATTAATTTTGTCATTGTCCATACAGGTGCATTATATTCTGATCTGCTAATCATGTCCCTGCTTTTGTTTTGCATTCTTTTTTTGTTAACATGCAGCGTGGCAGAGCGGGGTTCAGGTATGGCAAACATAGGTGCAAGCGTTGTTATGATAAAATGCCTGGGGCAGTTTCTTGGGTGCATGTCTTTTATTACTTTCCTCTGTCCCATTTTATATGTAAAGTAACAGATCAAAGGGTTGTTTTTTAATTCCAAAATTAAGATGTGTCTGTTTTCATGAAGCAATGTCCCAAGACTTGCTTAGTTTTCAATAATAACAGTAGCAGCTTAAAAATCCCATCTACTGGTGTGTTTTCTGCCTCCCTTCAATATGCCGTTATATGCTATCCTCGACTTATGGTTTTGACATACAATGCAAATGAAGCTCAATGCTGTTTACTGGTCACAGTGACATCGTGATGGTCCCTCTCCAAGAGGAATACTGCTGAGTAGACAGACTCTTCTCTAGTGGGGCACTTGTCTGAAGAGCTAGAGAAGGGTGAAGGAAGGTATGTGTGCATGGATATGTATGCATGTGTGTCTACATAGACTTGGCATGCGTTATACGTGATATCTTTTCATGGATTCTGACTGATTCAAATGTGTTAAGTAAAAACTATTCCCCCTTCTAATGTGAGAGACTGGCTTTGATTATTTTCTTTCAGTTTTGTCTTTATCTACTTGGTTATTAGCTTTTCTACAGGAAGTTAAAAGCGCAAACTTGTAAAAGCATGGAGTGCTGATGTGCGGGGAAGACATAAGGGAAGGTGGAGCAGATATGAGGAGGTGGAGCAGATATGAGGAGGCAGAGCTTTGTGGACTATTTGTATTTACTGGAGACTTTTTTGTTGTTGTTTGTTTTCGAGACAGGGTTTCTCTGTGTATCTCTGGCTGCCTGGACTCACTTTGTAGACCAGGCTGGCCTTGAACTCACAGAGATCTGCCTGCCTCTGCCCCTCGAGTGCTGTGATTAAAGGTGTGCACCACCACGCCTGGAAATTACAGACAGCTGTGAACATGTGGGTGCTGGGATTTGAACCGGGATCCTTTGGAAAAGCAGCCAGTGCTCTTAATCACTGAGCCATCTCTCCAGCCCCTACTAGAGACTTATTAATGTTGGACTTTAGGTGTATTTGATTGATAGAAAGATTGGCATTTATGTCTTTTAGACAAATGTGCCTACTAGTACCCAACTCAACTTGAGAGTCCCTGAATGTGTCCTCCCTGTGTATTCTAAATAGATCTCTTTAATTCTAGCCCTTTTTTTTTCATTCTAGAGAATATGGGGCTGTCCTGAGCCTTTCCCAACAAGCTCAATTCCTTCCTTGGTGATACAAACACTTTAGAGTTAGAGACTTCACACTCATTTGCTTACTTCCAGTGCCTCACTCTCTTTCTGCAAAGTCAGCAGCAAACACACTTAGAGATCTGAGAACCAGGACTCCGCTGCCACACACAGCACCTGCTCTCATTTTAGTAGTAGTTGGCAATGACTTGTTTTATTAAATGCAAAAGTTGGGGCTGGGGAGATGGGTTGGTGGGTAAGAGTTCTTGTAGGAGGATCTGATGAGTTTGGGTTCCCCTAACCCAGGTAAAAACAAATGATTGCTTATACTTTATGGTTTCTTACAAAAGTCTGGTGGCAGGGTCTTAATAGCTGACCTATTGCTGTGAGGGGATACCACGACCATGGCATCTTATAAAAGACAGTATTTAATTGGGGCTTGCTTACAGTTTCAGAGGATTGGTCCTTGACCATCATGGTGTGGAGTGCTGGCAGCAGGCAGGCAGGCAGGCATGGTGTTTTGATCCTCAAGCAGGAGGCAGAGAAAGAGAGAGAGAGAGAGAGAGAGAGAGAGAGAGAGAGAGAGAATGAGATAGAGACAGATAGACAGACTGGGCCTGGCATGGGCCTTTGAAGCCTCACAGCCCACTTCAAATGACACACTTCCTCCAACAAGACCACACCTCCTAATCCTTCTTAAACAGTTCCACTAACTGAGACCCAAACATTCAAATATATGAGACTATGAGGACCATTCTCATTCAAACCACTACAGACAGTATCTCTTCATTTTAAAACTGAAGTGGGAATAAGGCAAGCATGGTGTGCTAAGTGTACATGCCCGGTACTCTCAGCTCCTAGGAACCTGAATCAGGAGGGTCAAGATTTTTGAGGTCAGCCTGGGCTACACTGCCAGACTCTATATCAAAAAAAAAAAAAAAATCAAGCAGGAAAAAGGGGGAGGATCAATATTTGTCTTACAGAATAGTGTATTTTCCTTGTATATTACCTAAGAATATCTACTTTAATAACCATTTTAATACTGATTAGAAATAGCAGTGGTGGCCACCATTTATTGAGTGGATGTCTTATGCCCAACTCTTGCTTTTCTCTTTGACGGCAACCCTTCTAGGCACATTGTATTAGAACATTCAGCAAGTTTAACTTTAATTTGCCAAAAGTCAGTCACATTGCTGATTGAGAAAGAATTGAAAGATAGCAGTCTCAAAAGTCCACATTTTCTGCCATAAATCATATTATGAGTGCTCTGTTTTTTTTCCTCTTCTCTAGTTTTGCAATATTGTTGCAGCATTGCTGAGATTTTTGTTTTGTTTTGTTTTATTTTTTGGTTTTTCGAGTCAGGGTTTCTCTGTGTATCCTTGACTGTCCTGGACTCACTCTGTAGACCAGGCTGGCCTTGAACTCACAGAGATCCACCTGCCTCTGCCTCCTTGAGTTCTGGGATTAAAGGCATGCGCCACCACGCCCAGCAATTGCTGAGTTTTGTAATGTTCAGAAAACAAAATAATTTCTGGTTTATGGCAAACGCTGCTTTAGCACAGTCTGCATAGGAAGGAAGTGTTTATCTTGGCTAAACGATTGCATTGTATGAACAAAGTTTGGCATGTAGGAAAACCCACTTAAAGGCTCTGTGACAATGAAGAGAATTAAAGGGATGTTGGCCAGGAGGATCCCCAGCTTTAGGCTGGACTGTTAGAGAGTGAGACCCTGACACAGAAGAACAATGAGCCACCTCCTCCCCAAACGCCAAACAAGCAAGCAAAACAAATCAAAAACTGATATCAGATCAGTATTTGTCTGATAGACGATATTTCCCTCCTGTATTCATCTAAGAATGGCTTTTGGGATTTTTATCTGTTTTGGTTAGCTCCCTTCTGAAAGCAGAAGCCATGTTAGCATTGGATGGCTTTACAATCTTCTGCTTTGGTGTAGTAAATGTCAGGCTGGTTCAGGTAGTGAAATGTTAATACACACTAAGTAGTAAAACATAGCTGTAACTTTAAAGGTGTGATAAGGGAAAACATGAGTAAAATATAAGTGTATGTAGCCGTATGAAGCCTTGTCAGTGCATACAGGCTTCTTAGACAGCTGACACCCTTACTTTAATAACCAATCCACTCTAGTATCCTGCCTCTGTTTCTTAGGAATGTCTGCAAGGGACAGGTACCTTGTCAAATAGGTGAGTGTCCTTTGTGTGTATATGTGTGCATACATACAGGTGTGTATGTTGTGCGCATGTATGTGCCTGTATGAGAACATCAGAGGCCAATCTGTGAGAGTTGGTTCTTCTCTCTACTGTGTGGGACCAGGGGACGGAACCCAGGTTACCAAGCTTGGAGGCAAAAGCCTTTATCCACGGAGCCATCTTCTCACAGGCTCTAGACACTGTTTTACAATCCGTCAGTTTGTTTTGTCACAACATTGTCATCGTGAACAGTTTTCTTTCAGTCATGGCTTAAGAAACACATCTAAAATGGATTTAAATGTCTAAGAAAATTAGAAGGCATAGTTAAAAGTCCAGGGGCGTGCAACAGAATCAGCTGATTTGGCCTAGGTGCCTGGAATCTTTGCAAATGATGGACCACTGCTTACCAACTTGCCGTCCAGCCAGAAACCCTGTATGAATGAGCGGTTTTATTCTCCCAGCGCTCCAGAAAGCCCACAGCTCACATTCCTTGGTCCCTCGGGTCTCCTGGTCAGTAGGAATCAAGAAATAAATTCATTGTATGTGAGAACGTGAGAAGTGCTGTAGAAGGGAGAGATCAGGATCAGGTGGGTCTGAAGTGACTGTGGTACTGACAGTCCGCTGACTGTTGTTGTCGTTCTCCTTTGCGTGACGTGACATTATTGGCTATTCTGATTCTATTTTGTGTGAGGTGCCCATTTCCCTTAAAAAAAAAACAGTCCGACATTTTCTTACAGATTTGCTGGCATTCTTTATCACATATATGCCTTACAAATGTCTCCTCCAGTTATTTTCTCTTTTGTCTTTTCAGTTTTCTGAATGTTATCGAGACAGCAACAGTGCTAAGTTCTACTTAGCAGATTTCATAGTCATGTGACCTGTACACTCTCAGAATCCCATGCTCACTACGGTCTCTTATGGGGTTTAATGCTCTATGGTTGATATCTTAGCATTCTTTTTTTGCGGGGAGGGGAAGGCAGGGAATAAAGTCTTAGAAATCAAACTCATTATGTAGCTGAAAGTGACTTGGAACTTCTTTAAATTTATTAACTTTTTGAACAAATTAATAATTCCACAATATATTTTGATCATACCCACCTCCAGTACCCTCTCCTGCCCCCCTTCTTCCTGCCCTGAACCCTTCTTCTTACAACTAGTCATCCTTAACTTCATGATTAAAAAATAATTTTTGTGTGTGTATGTTACTCACTGAGTTTAATTAGGCTTGCTTGTGTGAGCATGGGTTGGGGGTTGTTTACTGCGGCACAGGCAACTCCCCAGTGGCTACACCACTCAAGAAAGTGATTCCTCCTCCCCAGCATCATGTGCTAATAGCTCCTTAGTGAGGGGTGGGACTGTGGGATATATCTTCCTCCCCTAGTCCTGACAGAATGATGAAGGACCCAGTCCCGTGCAGGTAACCATGGCTGCTGAGTTCATGACTGCGATGGCCACACCGTGTCTAGAAGACGGCTGTTTGCAGCACTGCCCTCTGTCCTCCAGCCCTCAGATTCTTCCTGTCTCGTCGTTCACAGTGTCCCTGAGCCTTGGAGGGGGTGGTGATGAATTCAGGGGTGACACTCTACAGTCACGTAGTCTCAGCACGTTGACTAGTAAAGGGTGCCCGTGGTCACTGCTTCCCACTGGGAGATGAGGCTTCTCCGACTCTGAGTGACAGCAACACTAATCTGTGGGGATAAACAAATATTTAGAAGATGATTTGAGGGCCCAGGATGTCAGTTGAGCAAATCAACAATAGCAGCTTGCCCCATTAGGGTCTGTGACCTCCCCATCATGGGCTTTTGACCAGGTTTACAGTACCAGGCATGGATTCCCTCCTGTGGAGTGGGCCCCAAACACAAACCGGAAGCAGTTGGTTGTTCCCATAATGGTCATGCCATTATTGCACCAGTGGATGTAATTTTTACCCGGCAGTTTGATTGCATAGCATGTAGCATCCACAACTAAAGACTGTGTGGGTTTAATTTTGCTGAGTACTGATACAGTTCGGCACCTTCACATGATGTTATTGGGTGTCCTGATTCCATTTTGTGTGAGATGCCTATTTCCCCTCATGAATAGTCTGACAGCTGTTGTCTCCAACCTGCTGCCCCAGCAGCTTAGATAGCACCCTCTGCGCTATGAAAACTAGCCAGCGGGGAAGAAGCACCCAGATCACTGCCAGCTTGATTTCTCTGTATGATCTTGGACTTTTGAACCTCCTGTCTCCATCTCCCAAGTGCTGGGGTTGCAGGCCTGTACCATCTTAGCTAGTTTACGTGGTGTTGTGGAGCAAACATAGCGTCATGAATGCTAGGCCAATACTCTACTACTGAGTTACTTCCCTAGTTACTTCCCTGAGTTACTTCTACTACTGATGTTTTTGAGCCAGAGACTCCATAAATCATGTAGTCAGCTCTGTGTTTAAGGCTGGTGCGTTTTCAGTCCTGTGTAAGAAATCTTTTCCTTCTTGTTCTTTAACCCAAAACTCATGAAGACATATTAGATTCTAGAGACTTTATTTTGTTATTTTTATAGTGCTGAGGATAGAGTTGAGCTGTCACCTCGTCCTAAAAGCTTTATTATTTTGTTATCCTGATCTAAACACACATGCAGCTGTTTCTGACGTCATCACACTATATAACAGTTCTGTATCCTAGCACACTTCATACTTATAGGCTTTTAGAGGTATAGCTCAGAAGCCAAAATTCACTTACTCACTCACTCACTCACACACAATTGCCCTGTAATATATCAAAGGGCTAAAACAATTTCACTGAAGAATTCACTTACTACTTAAAATCACTCTTTAGACCAGCCCAGCCTTGAACTCGCAGGGATCCGCCTGCATCTGCCTCCCAAGCACTGGGATTAAAGGTGCGCCCCACCATACCCAGCAGAGCATTTAAGACATTATTTTTATTTTAAGGAATAACAAAGGTCTACATGTATGGATACTTGCTTGTCAAACTTGAGTAACAGACACTACGAGGCCCTTAGAAGCTCCGGGATGCTCTTCCCTGGGTAAAATCTCTCTCCTACAAAAGCATGACTTTGCGTTTGTTTATACTTCTGCTTTTTGTATATATTCCCAAGCAACTTGTGCTGCTGAAATACTGAGTACCAAGGTCAGGCCTGGTTGTGAAAAGTAGGGGTAAAGTTTCTTTCTATCTGAGATAAAAGCTTGCAGAAGACAAACCACAGGGCTGTTGGGTCCCTGGGAGAATTCACATGATGTCTGTTTGGGGGGATGAGAGGGAAAAGTTAAAAATGAATCCTGCAATGTGTGTCAGGCTGTCATTTAGAGCACTTAGGGGCCTGCTCGTTTTTTTGTTCTTATTCCTAGCGCTCCACGGCCTCGCCTAGTTAGCTCTTAGCAGTAACATTTCTGTGGGTGTGGAGAGAAGGGCCAGCATTTCAGTAGCACCTTGCAGGATGAAGTAGTTTAGATATGAAATAGCCCAGCCTCCTGGTCATCCTGTCCTTAAGTGTACTGCAGTGTGCTGGCTAGTCTCATGTCAACTTGACATGAACTAGAGGCATCAGAGAGGAAGGAGCTTCAGCTGAGGAAATGTCTCCGTGAGACCCATCTCTCAAATAGTGATCAAGGAGGGAGGGCCCAGCCTGTTGTGGGTGGTGCCATCCCTGGGCTGGTGGTCATGGGTTCTATAAGCCAGTAAGCAGCACCCATACATGGCCTCTGCATCAGCTCCTACCTCCAGGTTCCTGCCCTGCTTGAGTTCCTGTCCTGACTTCCTTTGATGATGAACAGCCACGTGGAAGTGTGAGTTGAATGAACCGTTTCCTCCTCAACTTGCTTTTTGGTCATGGTGTTTTATTGCAGCAATAGAAACCCTGACTAAGACATGTAGCTTGTGTGTGTAAGTCAGGACAATATTTAGGAGTTTGTTCTCTTCTCTCACCTTATGTTAGTTGGGGGGAATCAAAACTCAGGCCACCAGGCTTGTGTGTCAAGTATTTTATTCACCAGCGTGGTGCAATCTATTTTCTTACTGTTCTAAATCTATTATGATAGAGACTAAAAGAGTAAGTAGAAAATAGCAGTGTGGAGACCATTTGTCTTACCTTGTTGCTGTGATAAACACCCTGGCCAAAAGAAGCTTGGGGAAGAAAGAGTTTATTTCATGTTACAGCTTATAGACCACCATGAAAGGAATTTAGGTCAGGAACTCAAGGCAGGAGCTGATGCAGAGGCCACTGCTTACTTGCTTGCTCCCTCATGGCTTGCTCAGCCTGATTTTTTTTTTTTTTTGAGACAGGTTCTTACATGCAGTGCTGGTTTCCTGGAACTCACTCTGTAGACCAGAGTGGCCTCGAAGTCACAAAGATCCTCCTGCATTTGCCTCCCGAGTGCTGGGATAAAAGGTGTGCACCACCACACCCACCTCAGCTGCTTTCTTATACAATTCAAGATCTCCCTCTCAGGGATGTCGCTCATGGTGACCTGGATCTCCCCACACTGATCATTAATCAAGAAAATACTCTAGCTGGGCATGGTGGCGCACGCCTTTAATCCCAGCACTAGGGAGGCAGAGGCAGGCGAATCTCTGTGAGTTCAAGGCCAGCCTGGTCTACAAAGTGAGTCCAGGACAGTCAAGGATACACAGAGAAACCCTGTCTGGAAAAACAAAACAACAAAAAAAGTACTCTTACAGATTTTTCTGTAACCTGATAAAGACACTTTCTTATTGAGGGTTCTCCCCCCAGATAACTGCAGCTTGTGCCAAGTTGACAAAAAAAAAAAAAAAAAAACCAAAACCAAAACCAAAACCAAAACCAAAACCAAAAACCCAAACCAACAAAACCAACCAGGACACCAATTATAGAACAGGGAAGAAACTTTCAAAGAGGCTGTTACATTTAGAGCCTTTTCTTGGAAGCCTGGTAATCCTTGCCCATCTGTCCTAGGTAGCTGTGGGCTTGCTGGCAGGGTTAGCTGGCTGAGCATCATTGAAGGTAATCTGGACAGAACTCCCCATCAGTATCCTCAGACCCTTTTCTTGGGCCAGAGATGGTCCCCAGGGAAGAGCCTTCTGACAACCCCCCAACCCCAGCTTGCTGCTTGAAGATTTGGCCATTAGTGTTATGCATCTGGCCTTTAGAATGCATTTGCAGGTTATGTTGTTCTGATGTGCGTGAGGTTCTCTGAGAAAACCTTACTTAGCTTCTCTTGATATACACTCACAACATAGGTCTCTTCTGTGACCTAAAGGCATGGGGATTTTACACCACCAGCAAGCAAGCAATTAGTTCTGCAGTGAACAGCAGCTGAATGCCTTTTGATTCAACTGGATTCTGACACTATCTACTTGGACTCGGGTACCCCCACTTCAGAAGGCAGGTTGATTTTACTCCTGCTTATGATGGAGTGGCTAGACCCAGCTTTCCCACAACCCACTGTTCAAGTTACTTAGAGCAGCTCGCATAATTCAGGGCAACCACACGCGTGGCTCATCAAAGCTGCAGAAGAAGAGATTAATAGGCTTTGACACAGTTATAGGCCAGATCAGATCAGATTAAAAGCAGATAAATGCAGGTTTATTAGGTGAGGCTCCCAGGTGGGTTCATTGGTCCCAAGGAACAGGGCAGGGAAGTCGTACACCTGGCTGAGGCAAGGGGTTTTATAGACCTTAGGCCAGGAATGATGACCTATCTGGTGGGAGCTGGGATGGTGCCCAAATATGGTCAAAAGCTGAGCCCCTGTGCGGGCACTCTTGGGTGGGTTGTTAAAAAGGCAAAGGTAAGGGGTGATGACGTGTCAGGCAGGAGGTTTCTCCCTGCAGGTGGAATTTCCCAGCTACTATTGACCCGTCAGGGCTTCCAGCCAAACAGAGATGCATGAGGTAAGAATGAGAAGAGGCTCAGTCCTTCCATGCTAGCCTGGGCTAGCCACACTCCAGGAACTACCACACATCCATCTACCTTAAGTTTTCTGGATTTTTTTTTCCTGTAGATTACATTGCATGCAGATAATTATGCATGGAAAACCATGGGGAACCATGATTAGAGATAGAGGTGTGGCCTTGGGTGGGTGAGTGGGAACCCAGCAAACCCCCTTGTTCAGATTCTAGCGGGCCTGTCTGTGCCTTGGCTTTCTTCCTGGGCACCGGGCAGGGCTCCTTCAGGTATGAGGAGCATTGGTGGGCTTTCCTAGCAGAGGAGACCAGTCGGAGAATTGCTCTGTGCTCTGAGACGAAAAGGCTCTTCTCTTTGCATCTTTTTAGTTTTGGCCCTGAGGAGAACAAGGATCAGGTTAAAGGGTGGGGAAGAGGGACTGAGTCTGAGTTGATTTCTAGTCTCTGCTTTTGCTTTCTGAGGCTTAAAGTACTTCAGCATCCTAACAATTTTCTCGCCCTTTGATGGCTCCGAAGCTGGGCCAGAGACCAAGGGGGTGTCAACCATACTGTTGTAGTCACTTAGTAATAAGGGCTGTTGAAGTTATGGGTCAAGATCTGTGGAGAAAATAGGAAACAGGTGTCTCAGACTATCGGAGTTCTCTCCTCTAGCCTTTGCGGTGGGCCTGTCCAGAAATGAATTGTAGTGTGGGAGCAGGTAGCCAGCTACTCAGGGATTGACACCGCCCCCATTCTCCTCTCTGAGCTTCCTGCTGCCTTTTGGCTTTCCTCTGTCCGTCTGAGATTTGACCTTCTGGGTCTCTGACGCCCATTTCTGCTTGCCAGGATGCTTTTTACAGCCCCAAAGCCTGTTCTCTGCTCCTTTCCCATATTCCTTGTAGGTTATGATTTTTAAAAATTCCCATTACTATGTTTTTAGTGTGATTTTTTTTTTTCTGGGAACCAGAATTAGATGCACTCTTTCCCCATCTGCCATTGTAACTCAGATGTACTCTGTGTGTGTGTGTGTGTGTGTGTGTGTGTGTGTGTGTGTGTGTACATGCACACTTTGTGTTTGTGTGCGTGTGCACGTGCATGCACACATGCAAGCATATGTGTGTGTATGTGTATGTGCATGTGTATGTACGTAAGTTTACTTGATGTATAAAAAGAAGCTAACATTTAGGTTATATTTGATGTATAAAAGGAAGCTAACATTTCGATTACGGGGTATTTTTCTTAAATTTTGAATTTGAATATGGGCTGTGAATTTTATCCCCAATTTATGAGTAGATGAAAGAAATCAACTATTTTTTTAAATGAAGCATAGCTAGAGTTTATTGTAAGTGATTTCAATGTAGAGTTTAAGCATGAAGATTAGAGAAAGAAGTGCTTGGGGAAAATATGACACATATTCTTGGTTTTTTGGTTAGTTTGAGACAGTGTCTCATTATGTAGCTCTGTCTGGCCTGGAACGTGGTACATAGATCAGGCTGTGGGAACTCACTGAGATCTTGTGAGTGCTGGGATTAAAGGCATAAACCACCATGTCTGACCACACATACACACACACACACACACACACACACACACACACACACACACACACAGCTTTTATATTTTAACAGCAGTTTCCCTTCATCAAGAAAAAAAATGTCTGAGCATCTTATAGCTAAGAATATGTCCCCACATTTCATAATTTATCCTGAGGTATACCGAGAACTTGCATACTGTATGAGCATGCTACAATAATACTCTCTGAACTTCCGGCTTCTGTGGTTCCTGTGTGACAATTGAGGTATCATCTTGAGACCTCATCTAAAAATGATGTATCTTCTTGCGACCTCATGTAACAAGGACCAGGTTTTTAGGAAAGATGTTTCCAGATCCTGGTTGTGATAACTTAGAGGTAGAGGAGAATTCAGTGTGATTTGTCTTCACCCACTCGCTCTGGCTGAACACAGTGTGTCTTGCAAGTGAGAGTATTGTCATTCTCAGCCTGTTGATGGCCCAATCACGACTCCTCCGTAGATTCTGTCATTGTCGATTACACCCGGCAGGGGGAGCACTCTTAGGCTTCCCTGAGAAAGGCCTTAAAGTTTATGTTGTGTATGCTGTAGGTGAGAAAGCCTACAAAACTGAAAATGATTGATCTGCTACGGAGTTTGGATTTGAAATGACTGAGGGAGTCCTTTTAAAAATCACTTTTTGCTCATAGTATTATTTTTGCATTTGGTCATGATAGAATACTTCTTTTTTTTTTTTTTGGTTTTTCGAGACAGGGTTTCTTTGTGTAGCCCTGGCTGTCCTGGACTCACTTTGTAGACCAGGCTGGCCTCGAACTCGCAAAGATCCACCTGCCTCTGCCTCCCAAGTGCTGGGATTAAAGGTGTGCGCCACCACCGCCCGGCGATAGAATACTTCTTAACGTGGGATGTTTTAGTTATTTTGAGTGTTAAAAAGGAACATTGCCATTAAAATATCTTCTCTAGACTCTGTGTATGAAAATACCATTCATTCACTTGACAGGTATTTGCATGCATTTACTATTTACCAGACATGATTATAGATGCTAAGGAATACAGAACAATGAGCAACATGTCCAAGGTTAATACCACACAATTTAAAGCGCCTTTTACCCTAACCATAATTTTAAGATGAATTTGAATGCTTTTCCCAAAATGGTAGGCTGCTGTTTTATACAGCAACGAATTTCATTTTTCTTGTGTTGGACATTGAGTCTGGGGCAGAATATGGGATGATAATGTAACATATACTGAATGCTTACTTGTAGGAATTTTAATATAGATCTTCCAATTCCATTCTCTGCCAAGAAGGAAGTTATTGAACTGCTCTCAAATTGTCATGTTTATTGAAATCATTTGGGGATTAAAAAAAAAAGATACTAATTCTTGGCTCCCACTTCCCAAAATTCAGATTCAATTGACATGAATTGACACATTGATTTTTTTTTAAGCTTCTGGAGCTATTCTTGTGGGCAAAAAAGTTTGGAGAGCAAATAAAAATAATTACTGTCCCTATAGTAGTCCTGGTATGTTTGAATTAATTTTAGACAACTTCCATTTTCATAGAGTGAATGCTTATAACCTGAAGTCTTTGGAGTCTGTACTTCAATATAATTTGACACTCCAGTAAAGTAATGTTTCAAGGAAAAACTATGCACTTTATGGAACTTGGGGGAAAATGCTTAGGAGAAGGTATTGCCAAGACATGGGAATGTCGGGCAAACCAAGGCTGTTGATCATCTCATAGTTTTGGTTGTGAGCCTAGCCTTTAATGGCTGAGCCATCTCTCCAGCCCTGTTGATCATCTCCAGAGAAGGACTTAGAGCATCTTCCTACTGCGGAAACACATGAGAAACTTGCTAAGTTATCAGAGCAATGTTGAGCAGTGGGTAGTGTGGTGAGTCCAACATCGTCTCTGCACCTGGCTCCTCTTCTTGGTCCCCCTTCCCTCGGGACCACTTTTCAGACGACAGAGCATGCCCCAGTAGCTGCCAGGCCAGAGGCTGGCTTCAGATAGGTTCTCCAAGAACAGGAAAGAATGGTGAGTGAAGAGAGGGAGAGGGTCCTGGTGGACACCAGGAGGGATGTGAGTTGAAAGCATGGATTCTGGAGCCATCTTACCTGAGCTTGCGTCCCTGTGTTGTCACTGCCTAGCTGTGTGGTCTCATGAGTGTTTTGCAGCCCCTCTGTGTTCAGTTTTCTCACCTGTATCTGGTCATGGTGATGGTGACACTTTATGGGGGTAAGCCAGGTACCATACGAAGTGTTCAGAGCACTGTCTGGCTGTCCAGCCAAGGCTCTTCATTCTTGCTGCATAGAGGCTCAGGGACTGCCTTTCCCACCAGTGTGTGGACACTTGCATGTTTGAAGCAATTATGAAGGTTTCTTCTCTACGTTTAAAAATAATGGATAAAGTTAGATTATTTAAGACATAGATGTCGAATAATCACGACTAGGGATTTTATAATTTTGTTAAATAGCTCTTTGGGAAAGGATTGCCTAATCTTTTCCAATAATATGCAAGATCAATCCTCCTTTATATGTTTTATTTGAGGATGGTTATAAACATATTTTTGGATCCATAATATATGTGAAAGTAGGCTCTATGTGAACAAAAGGCAGTAGGGACACAGATAAAATCCTCAAAACTCATGAAGCATGAGAGGGTGTTTGAAAGGAATAGGACTAGAAACTGGGGATGATGGTTCACACCATAAACTTAGCGTGTGGGAGGCTGAGGCAGGGGGATTTCAGTGAGTTACGGCCAGCCTGGGTTACAACATGGTTCCCCTGCCTCCAAAGAAGTAGGATTCGAAGAGAATGACTGAAGTCTACCATGTGGGGTGATGGGTGCCAGGTGCTTCAGGCAGAGAAAACAGGGCGAACACCGTGTGAGCATCGGCTACTTGCGATGGCCCTGGTGGTGTATCACTGGATACAAAGTTGGCATTGAGATTGTCTGGTAGAGGCAGGGTCACAGAGTGTGAGGGTGTGACATGAGTGCTTGCAGGGTTTCAGAGGCTGGAGAAGATGAGTGGGCACAGGTAGGAGGCCGGTGCAGCAGTCTAGTAGTTTAGGACCAGAGGTCCTGGCAGTGAGGGAAAAACACTGAGATGACTACGGGGAGGGGCTTCATAGGTCTGGAGAGGGGCCGTGGGAAGAAAAAGAAGCCAGGGAACCCAGGGTTTGGGTAAGGAGTGTGAGGCACCTGTGGGTTTGGCAGCTGAGATCCCTCTGGAGAGCACCAGGACAGCTGAGCAGGAATGTAGAACTGCAGGAAAGATAGATCTGGGTAATCAAAGAGCCCCCAAACCAGCACAGAGCTGAGGCAGCCACTGGGAGCCAGAGGCAGACGTGGAAGAGATAAAATTATAGCATCCCACAGAACAGTTCTTAAGAACACACATTGAGAGAGAAGTCAAATAGAGCAAAGACCAAACGGGGTACTGGGCTTTCCACCCATCCACCCACCCATCCACCCACCCATCCACCCACCCATCCACCCATCCACCCACCCATCCACCCA
>CAJQZJ010032342.1:7817063-7850394 GCA_907164525.1 Lophiomys imhausi
TAATTAATTAGTGAATTAATTAATTAATTAATTCACTAATTAATTAATGTTGAGGCAAGGTTTCTTGCTGACCTAATACTCACTGGATTGGTTAGGCTGTCTGGCCAGCAAACATCAGGACCTGTCTCTTCAGTGCTGGGATTACATGTATACACCAGAATGCTTGGTTCTGTTCTTCTGAGGTGTCATGCTCTTGCTGCAAGTACTTTACCAACTGAGCTGTCTTTGTAGTCCTCCAAACCCATTTTCTTTGTCCAATATCGCCTTCTCAACACATTCACAGAAAAGAGCTCATTCAGGACATAGTAGTAAAGTGTGACACTTGGTTATGATCTTGTTGTAGGGTTTTGGTCATGGGTCTTTCAGTTCAAAGGGGTAGGAAAGATCACTTCACGTCTTGCTGACACTACCTGCTATGGCCAGTAGAGGGCAAGCCGGTTCCATTCCTTTATCGGGGGACTTGGGATTCTGTCTCAATTTGCTCTTCTTCTATTTAGTTCTCATCAGTTTACCGATTTACAAGATCACCACCGTTCTAGAGTCAGCTGTTGTCGAGAGCGAGGTTTGGTCATCCAAATCCCGACACCTCCTTCTCTGTGGAAGGGAGTCATGTGACCAGGTGACGGCACTCGCCACCTAATAAGGTCAAATGGAATACAATTAGGCAGGCTGGTTTTTATGATATTTATTATACTAAATTACAACTTATACTAAATGAGATACCTCTACTTCTACAGGATCAGGATAAGCTTCATCAATCAAACAAAAACACTTAATGGTTGTTAAAGCTAGAATAACTAATATTACAATATATAACCACCACATCCTATACTTATATTAATATTCCCACATCACACATCATACGACCTGTCCGAAGACCTTGGCTCTCCTGTTCCCCTGCGTCGATGTTCAGGGCAAAGCCCCAGTTCTAGTCTCAGTTCAAGGCCTGAGTGAATGGGCAAGGGATAGAGAGAGAGGTCTCAGCACAAGGTCTGAGGAAGGGGCATAGACTTAAGATAGAGGCAGAGGCAGGACGTCAGTGACAAGACTGATCGCCGCTTACTGCTTGTCTCCTTTGGTTTCTTATACTTTCATTTTAGCTTCATTAACATATCTCTATGTCACCCGCATATGGCAGCACTCACTATCTTCTTATCTAGCTCCTACAGCTGGGCCTCAGCTGGGCTGTGGCTGACAGCTTCTTGCAACTAAACGAGAAGCTATTACTTATAATCCAATACTTAAATTACTTACTAAACTTCCTGCAGCCATTCTTTATGGCTGCTTACAGGCTCCTTACAGCTGTGTAATTGAGAATTAGTAGGGAAGTGGTACGGAACTATTTCCCCCCCCCCCCACACACACGCTACTTGACACGTTGAGGAAGTCCCTCTCAGTGCACATTTGTGACAGTCTCAGCATTTTGTCTTGAGGTCCTCCCATTATAAGGGACTCAGCCCTAAGCGTCTGTAAATGGGAGAAGTTTGGGATCTTCAAGGGTTGGGTGTTGATTCTCAGTGGACCATCAGAGAGGCTTCTCCTGTTCAGTGTCCACATCAGGACTGACATCCCTGCGGCTCCCTACAGAAACACAGAGACGTTCATGTAGCTAATGGGTCTTTACATATCCATACAAAGAAGGTTTGCTGTTCCTGTTCTCAGAAGGTCTGATAATAATCATCCTTTTTAAGGGAGAAGGTAAATTTGTGAACAGAATTGGATTATGAGATTGTGAAATTAGGAGTCTTATACTGCTTGTGTGTATGTGTGTGTGTGCATATATATTGTTTTGAGATAAGGGCCTTCTATGTAGCCTAGGCTGGCCTTGAATTTATGATCCCTCTGCCTGTGAGGCCTGAGTGTTGTGATTACAGTTGTGCACATGGTGGCCTATGCTGTCTGTGAGATTAGGGTTTGTGTTGGCCATTATGGCCCAGAACTCTTGGGCTCAGTTGAGCCTCGTGCCTCACCCAGTGCAGTAGCTGGATGTGTAGGTATGTTCCATTGAGCCTGTCTCTCTCTCTCAGGATCCTGTATTTGTTTGTTTATTTGTTCATTTTGGATCACCCTGTTTGTCTTGTTTAACTGTTTGTAAAACAGTGTTTTGCCTAGGAACTTACCAGTGACTGGTGACTCTTCTTTAGCGTATTTCATTGAAAAACACTTAACTTTTCTACATTTTTGTCTCTGGGTGGGTTAATCTTGCATCAGAAGATATAGTGTTCCCAGGGAAATGGCCATTTCTGCCTGTTATCCTCCTGAGCACCCCCCCAGAGAGTAATCCATAGTGACACAAGCCTGTAATCTCAGCCCTTGAGAGCTGAGGCAGGAGGATCCCAAGTTCAAGGCCAGCCTGAGCCACATAGCCAGACCCTATCTCAGAAAACATAGCTGCAATTTATTTTTGTAGAAGAAACATTATTGTCTGCGTTGTGCTAATGATCAACCAGCCCCTTGTGAAGCCCAGTGAAATGGAAACACCACTGTGTGGGTGTTCAGTTTTAGTGTCCTGTCCAAAGCCACGCCCTCCACACAGGTGGTTGGGTCCAGGATTTCTTAAGCTTCCTAAATTCAGTTAAAAATACGTGTACTTCAACTTTGAACCATTTCTTCCTGGAAATGGTGTCTTGAATGTGTATCCATGTCACAGGTATAGCTAGTTTTAGAGGGATCGAATGACCCCAGTTTTCCCAGGCTCAGCATGAAGTCCTATCCCACAGTCTCCCTCCTGCTCCCAGACCTCAAGCCTTGACGAGAATGAAGATTGTCCTCCTGCACTAGAGTCAACCCATAGCAAAACCAGGCCAACCCCTCACTTCCGGGCTGGGCTAGTGTGTGTGTTTGTGGGATGTTTTACTGTTCTGAGTGGGGGCCATCGTACTTTACGTGTGGGTTTTCTGTTCCCACTTTACTCCAGACCTGCCCCTCCTACCCATTCTCCAATGTGTCCCCACCATGAAGCTGGAAAGCCATTTTATCAAAGGTTTCAGGGTAGTGACAGGAAACTGTAGCATGGGAGGAAATAATAAATAGCTATCGAATTGTGTCTTGGACAATATTGCTCCCAACTGCTCTCCGATGTAGAATTCTCTAAGACCCTTCTCCTCCTTTAGGTCCTCACAATCTGTCTTATAGCTCAGCCATCCTCATTTTTAGGAATTCAAAGGCAGGGTTTAGGATGCTTTTCTAGCACACTTAAGGTTGAGTTAAATCCCTAGTCCTGCAGAGAAACGAATATGCCCCCCCCCAAAAAAAAATTGAACCCTACAACATAGCAAGTCAACAGCTTTCTTTCCTAGGAGGCAAACTTACATCACGGTCTAACCTAATTTTTCTCCCATGGAAAAGTCAGCCATAGACAACTTTTCTACATATAACATCATTGTTTGGTTGCGGTTTACCTGGATGAGTTCAAACAGGATGGTGAGGGCATTCTGTTCGAGTCTCATTTCTGCTGCCATCATAAAATACCCCAACAAAAAGCAATTGAGAGAAAGGGTTATTGTAGCTCACAATTTCAGGTTACTGTCCATCAAGGCTGGGAGGTCAAGGTGGCAGGAACTTAGAGTGGGTCACGTCGCATCCATAGTCAGGAACAGAGAGAAATGGATGTGCACATGCTCACTTGCTTGCATGTACTCAGCCCCATGTGTCCACTGGAATGTAGAGGCCCTGCCTAGGGAATGATGCCACCCACAGTGGGAGGGGGCAGTCGCCATCAGTTGACTGAAGACAGCTCCCCACAGGTCAACCCAGCGTGGAGAGTTAATCACTGGGACGCCCTTCACTCTCTCCACAGGTGAGTCTACGTTGTGTCATCTTGACAATTCAAGCTCACCGCCACACATTACAAACATTTCTCTTTAAGTTCATTTTCAGTCAAACTGTACACCAGATAGTGTAACACAAACATCAGGCAGACAGTGCATGTTGACTCTATCAAAGTTCTGACATGATAAATGATTCAAAAGGGGGTTCTTTCTCTACCAAGTGTAATATGATGCAAGAATTTTTTAAGCACTTAAAAAAAAACCAGCAGGGCAATTTGCGTTGAATCAGCTTAGAAAATTTCTTAATTCTGTGGCACAGTGATTACAACAGCTGCTTCTCACTGAAGACAGAACACAACGTTAGCACAAAAATGATTTCAAACAGATTACATACCCCGAGTCTGCAGCGTTGGCCATCTTCTATCTACGGAGAGGGTCCTCAGTTTATCGCTGCCCAGTTCATGAGCCAGCATCCTGTTTCCTTTTTCACACGAGGCAAGTTAATTTTAGAAATCGTTTCTGAGGTTTGTTGGGAAACTTGAAGGCTGACCAGATTTCTCCTGGATAACTTGCAGTGTGGGTTAATGCAGAGAGACATGTTCTGGATGCCACCAAAGCCCGTGTCTCAAGTCCTGACTGGACCCTTAGGACCTGTCTTGGTATCTCAAGTTCAACAGCCATCTCTGTTGCCCTCACCTACGAGCTTACTCGTTCTTCTGCTATTCTGCGGTTTTGGGCCAACTGGTGCAGCCAGGTGGACCTTGTTGAAGTTGCTTTTTGGCTATTTGTATCAGTACTGTATTAGCTGGTAAACAATTTAAGGAGGTTCTGCAGAAATGATGGGTATCACATTCAGTTGGGAACACAAATGGGGCTGAGAGCAAGGCTATTTTAGAACTTCAAGAATGCTTTGATCTTGTTCGAGTAAAGTTATCTGGTTACATTTTACTAACATAGCTGTTAGAGTGTGGGTTTAGAGTCAAACCGGGTTCATATTCCATCTAACTAGCTGTGTGACTTTGGGGGGAAGTTATTTAATCTCTTAGTTTGCCCATACTTTTCTTTTTTTTTTTTTTTTGAGACAGGGTTTCTCTGTGTAACATCCCTGGCTGTCCTGGACTCACTCTGTAGACCAGGCTGGCCTTGAACTTGTAGAGATCCACCTGCCTCTGCCTCCTGAGTGCTGGGATTAAAGGCATGCACCACCACCACTTGGCTTCTTACTCTATTTCTCTCTGTTGTATGACTTCCCGGGGAGATATGAACAATGCTTGTTCATCACAGAAGGGATACCCAAAGACCAAAGACTTTATTCCACCTAAATTCAGCATGCTGAGCCAAAGAGTTATTGGGGTTCTGAAGAATAGATGAGGGGTTATTCATAGGACACAAGGCAGCTGCATTGCCAGCGAGCCCACCCTAGCATGGTGATGGCTCCCGAAAACTGCATCACTGCAGTTTCCTGAACAACTGATGGGCACCTCCTCCCTAGCAGACGTTTACCAGTTCTATCCATGGTGAGGGGATGGGTCTCAGGAGACACCCCTCATTCTACTAGAATGAAAATAATGAGTTCAAGGGAAGAACAATAATTTGCAATAATCGCACAACCCAGAATTAACTACTGATATCTGTTGACTGTGTTATCTTTTAGTCATTTTTTCCTGCTCCTAATAAAAATCACCCTACAGCTGTATGCACATTCTTCTTGGGATTTCTATGTTGCTGAGTTAAATAGATAATTAAGGCATGTGATCCCAGTGTTTGACCCATAGTGAGCAGTTGACGTCTGACTGTGTAATATTGTCACCCTGTTCCCATCCTTGATCCTATTCGTAGGCATCTCTATTAGGAAATATAATCCTGACAAGTTGAGAAATTTAGAAAAATGTTTTTTTTTGAAATTTATTTTATGTGTATAGGTGTTTTGCCTACATGTATGTCTGTGTGCCACATGTTTACACTGCCCATGGAAGCCAGAGAGGACTTTGGATTCCATTGGAACTGGAGTTAGAGATGATGGTGAGCCATAAAGTGGGTGCTGGGAATTGAACCTGGGTCCTCTGGAATAACAGCCAGTGCTGATCCACCTTTCTAGATCCCAAGTTTCTCCTGTTTTTGAACAAACTGTTTCTCTTTTTAGCATATATTTGCAACCCCCAGTTTGGGAAATTGTTGTTAGTATATGTAGGCATGTGGGATACACCAGAAAGCTTAATTGTGCTGCAAAGAATGAAAAAAAAAATCCAAAGACCAGAAAACTTCCTAGTAAATGATAGACTGTGTTTGGCAAACTTAAAAATGAAAATAAAACGACTGAGCCCATTTTCTGATAATTGCATACATTATTTAAAAGCTCTAATACTGGAGAGAGAAAGAAAGATTGGAAAGTGGTTCACTTAGATTCTGCTGTGAAAGACTGATGTCATGTTTGCAATGAACTTGCAGACGGTGGCTATGGGGTAATTAACATTGGGACTTTATTATTTTGAAGAAATGGAAAAAGTTGACCTGTCTGCATTATAGTCAGTGCTCTTTGAGTGGCATCTTAAAAAATGAAGATGAAAGATGTGACTAATTTGTCAATTGAAATGAATACTTTTTTTTAATTGCTTTCCTGGCATTTTAGATGAGAACACATGCCAAGATGGACAGTAATGGAATTAAAAAGTGTAGGAGCTCAAGTGTCCTGGTAGTGGTGCTGTCAATCTGTGACCACGTTATCTATATAAGGTAAACATGCCAGCATGGTGCATGCCTTTAAGCCCAGCCCTTGGGAAGCAGAGGCAGGTGGATCTCTGTGAGCTCAAATCCAACCTGGTCTACAGAATGAGTTCCAGGACATCCAGGGCCATATAGTGAGACCCTGTCTTCAAGCAAGCAAGCAAGACAAAAACAAACAAACAAACAGACAAAAAACCCACAAAACTAACGTAAGCTGTCAAAAGTAACCCAAGTGACTTTATATACTCCTACTAATGATAGAACAAGTAACATTTCTATAGAGAGCTCACACTGTGGCAGATGTTCTGTCTGTAGTATTTGCTCCTAAGAAAAACATCTATGGAGTTGTTACTTCACTTGTCCCATTTTATGGGCAAGGGGACTGAGATACTATCCACATTTCCACTGCTACTGAGAGATGGAGCCAGGCCTCAAGCCCTGGCGCCTGGTCTTAGAGTGTGATTTTTAGCCACTATTCCATGTGGACTCCCTTTGTGTCTACATTCACAGGATGAACAGGGCAAGTGTGGGATGGATGAGGATCACACATTTTGGAAAGTTGTCAGGAGACTAAGGATAGTGTGTGGATTTTTTTTCATTGCACAAATGTTAGTCAAAATAACTGTTAATAAACACATCTGCTTATTTCTCTCGTAATTGAATAAAAAGTCAGTTTTCAGTGAGTGGGAAGGCACAGTTCTCTTCTTGACACGACGACTTTCTGATTTTATTTATTTTTAACATTTATGTACTGGGTAGCAAATGTGTACCCAGCCCCTAGCTGCAGGCGTGGGTGGACAGAGATGAAACAATGAATAAAAATTAGTTTCTGTGTTCAAAGAAGCTTATGATTTATTGAGGAGATAAAACTCTTCGTATAAATAATTCAAGCACACAGATGCACTACTTGCGGGGGCGGGAAGTGCAGGGCATGGAATACAGGTGTTAAGGCCGGGGTCATTTTGAAATGTCATGCCAGCAGGACCCTACTCTGACATGCTTTGGGTTCTCTAGGTTCAGTTAAAAAGACATCTACAAACTGGGCACAATGGCGTACGCTTTTAATCCAGCACTCAGGAGGTAGAGGCAGGTGTATCTATCTGAGTTTGAGGCCAGTCTGGTCTACATAGCAAGTTCCAGGCAGCCAAGGCAACATAGTGAGACCCTGTCTTAAAAAAGGAGAGGGGGGGCTGGAGAGATGGCTCAGTGGTTAAGAGCACTGGTTGTTCTTCTGAAGGACCTGGGTTAAAATCCCAGCACCCACATGGCAGTTCACAGCTGTCTGCAATTGCCGGGCTTGGTGGCGCACACCTTCAATCCCAGCACTAGCGAGGCAGAGGCAGGTGGATCTCTGAGTTCAAGGCCAGCTTGGTCTACAGAGTGAGTCCAGGACAGTCGAGGATACACAGAGAAACCCTGTCTCAAAAAAACCAAAAAGCAAACAAACAAAAAAGGGGCGGGGAGAGGGTGATAGCACAAAGAGAGTGGCTGTGTATATCAGTTTCTATGTTAGAAAGCCATTTCACATTTTCTCAAAATATACAGATTTACCACCTCTAATTCAGAAGTCCAAAATTCAAAAAGATTTGAATGCCAAAATGATGATAATACAAATAGAAAACTCTATACCATAAACTTCATGTACAAATTTTTCATTTTTTGAGTCAGGGTCTTACTAGGTAGCCTAACCTGGCTTCAAACACTCAATTCTGCTGTCACAAACCCTCAAATTCCAGGATTATAGGCATGGGTCAACATACCTGGCCTCAAGACAATTGAAAATACCACGTTGTTGCATTATACCTTCCAGCCATGTGTATAAAGTGAAAATGAAATTCAGGTCCCATCCCTATGATTTCTCACTATATAGATTAAAATAAGTCTGAACAACAGCAACAACAAAAAACAACCCAAATTTGAAAACAACCATTTGGATGATGGCTACTGAAACTATCATTAAGCATCAAGTGCCAGGAATGTTTAAAATTACCAGAGGTAATTTTTTTTTAAAGACATAATAATGTGTTTCCTCCCCAGGAGCGGGTGTATATGATTGATGTTGGCATTACGCCAGGTTGACATCCTGCCAAGTGATGCTCTGTTGCAAGGAGGGACTGAAGATGTGGTCACTAAAGGTGCCACTGCTGCTATATTAAGTTCACACGTAGATCATGTCATCCTACGTTGCTTCTAGCAGACAGAAAGAATGTAGAAATTGCATCTACAGAAATGTCTGCTTCCTTAGGGGTTCTTTTCTATTGCCAAAACTTATGTGAACCTTGATCCTCAAGAGCATACACATGGCCATTTGCTGGGACACCCCTGTGGCTTTCACCACCCCAGGCTTCTTCTCTCTATTGGTATATGGCCAGCAGTTGCCCTACATTGAAGACTAAATTATCAGCTTGGCACAGTGTCACTTGTCCCGACCTTGACTCCCAACACACGCATATTCCATTTTCATTCTCCCTCAGCTCATGCACATTAAATAAACAAAACATGCCTTTCATGTTTTATTTTTTAGAATTGTTTTTAGTGTTCGAGATTTTTTTTTTTCTCTATGTAGCCCTAGAACTTGTTATGTAGGCCAGGCTGACCTCAGACTCACAGAGATCTGCTGTTTTTGCCTCCTGAGTGCTGAAGCTAAAGGCTTGTTTGGGAATTTCATATAACGTTTTTTAATCAAACCCATCCCCTGTTCTCAACTTCATATTCTCCCTCCTGCTGTCTCTGTCTTTCTCACACACTGAGTCCAGGTACCACAGCCTGTTATGTTCATGGGTGTAGAGCCACCTACTGGGGCACAGGTAGCCCACATCCCAGAAGAAAACTGACTTCCCTCCCCTGGCAGCCACCAGTTGCCAGTAGTTCCTTGTTAGGGTTGGGGCTTCATGAGTCTCCCTCTGCCCCTATCCATGCTGGAATTTTTGACTGGCTTGATCTGGAATGTGCAGCTGCAGCAGCTGAGAGTTCCTGGGATACAACAGCCTTCCAGAAAAGACTATTTTCTTGCAGATGTGTGCTACCTCTGACTCTGACAGTCTTTCTGCCCCTTAATGCAAGATGATTGCTGAGCCCTGTGTGTGTATGTGTGTGTGTGCTAGAGAGAGAGAGAGAGAGAGAGAGAGAGAGAGAGAGAGAAAATACCACGTTTAGAGCTGAGCACCCCACAGTCTCCTCTTTGCTGCTCATTGGCAAGCTGCGGGTCTCTGTACTAATTGCCATGTACTGTATAAAGAAGCCTCTCTGATGAGGGTTGGGGAGACACTGGTCCATGGGTAAAAGAGAAGAACTCAGGGAGCTGTTTCCTTCTATGTCTGTTTAGCAGAATAGTGGGAGGTTCTCTCCTACGGCCTATGACCTAGCTAGCCGTGTACTTTGAGCCCAGTTAATGGTAGCCAGGATGGTTTGGTCTTGTGGAGTGAACTTTAAATCCAGTCATTCATGCCAGGATTGCACCATTGAGCATATCTTGCCAGGATAGTCATCCCATGGTTCACAGCTGGGTAGGACTGTTGGTGACTTTCCTCTCTCAGTGGCATGGGAAGCATCCTCTAGATGATGTAGATATGGGATCTTCTATGTGTAGTTGTATAGCATTTATGAAAGCTAGCCAGTAGGGGTGAGGTTTCCAGGTTGGTACAAGCTTGGGTGTTCTATTTTCTATTACTTCAGCAACAGGATCATACCATCAAGTTATAAAGGGTAACCAAGAACAATAACTGTAACTGGTGTTTGCTACTTTATGGGTTCTTTCTTTCAGCTTTTCCCAACCCCTTTCTTCTCCCCCTTAACCCTCCAAGACTGCCTCCTGCAGATTAGGGGTGTTGAGCTCCTTGGGGCAAGTTTGATCATTGCCATTAGGATACCTAGTTTCTTCTTCTCATTTCTTCTTTGCACACAACTACGTAACAATCAACCAACAATCCCCCTGAACAGCAACAACCACTGACACCACCTATCGGGGCTGTAGCATTTATATACCTTCTGAAAAGTTTCCAGAATTCCAAACGTCCCACAGTTGCAGAAACCGTCTGCAGCTGGCAAAAATCACACCTCTGCTAGAGCACAAGGCAAATCATACTTGGCTGTGTGAGGCAGTCCCACATCCCCACACCTGGGATTAAAACGAAAACATATTCTTATAATATTTCTGTGTTTTTCTTTTTTTTTTTTTTGGTTTTTTCGAGATAGTGTTTCTCTGTGTAGCCCTGGCTGTCCTGGACTCACTTTGTAGACCAGGCTGGCCTCGAACTCACAAAGATCCACCTGTCTCTGCCTCCCAAGTGCTGGGATTAAAGGCGTGCGCCACCACCGCCCGGCTATTTCTGTGTTTTTAAAGAAACCAAAATTCCAAAATTCTCACTTCAAATGACAATAGTTTGTAATGTTCTGAGGGGTCCTGTGGAACCCCGTTGACCCAGTGTCTTGAAAGGGAATGACTGACCTGTCTCTGGGACTATTTCATAGCTTGTGCTTTCTGGGGGAGACACCCACTCTGTTGTAGGGGAACTCCACATGCAAGCCTTGTATCTATGCATAGGGATGTATCTTAGGAGGCTTTGGCAGTGGCAGACTTTTATGTGGCGTTTTCCTTCCTCAAGCTCCTTCCTGTACTCCCCACCCCACCCCAATAATGAAACCCTCTGTTTCACTGTCCCCTCGTTTCATTGCACGCTACTGCCTTCCATCCCTGTTCCCCTGAATTCTGTCCAGTGGCCCCTTTAGTTACCTGACTTCTGTGAGTACACCAGTTTGAGCTTCTAGTACTCATCTTGGACCCTCACGCATAAGAGCAGTGACCTAAACGTAACATGAAAAAAAATTTATTTTATGTATATGAGTGTCGTATGTCTGTGTACCATGAGTGTGCGTGGTGCATGCAAAGATTGGAAGAAGATGTCATATCCTCTGGAACTGGAGTTACAGACAGTTGTGAGCCATCATGTGGGTGTTGGGGGTCAAACCTGTATCCTCTGGGAGAGTAGTATACACTCTTAACCATTAAGCCATCTCTCCAGCTCTGATAACATAAAATTCTTAATGAATAATAATTTTAACTTTTCATGATATTTAAGTCAAGAATATATAATATATTTATGAATCTTTTATAATGAGGACTAATATCCCAAAAGGATTTTTTTTCTGCTTACATTTCAGTTTGTCTGAAAACATAACACTGGGTATAATTCTCTAGACATTTCAATTGAGCAGTATTTGTGTGGGATTAAGGTATTCAAATGAAGTAATAGAATCTTCACTTATCAGTGGAGATAGTCACGGAGAACTAAAGGGATGGATGCTAGCATGCCAGTCTGACCAGCCTCACCTTATGTGGCATGTTCTTTCTCAGCATCCCACACGGGCAGCCTCTGCCCCAGTTTTGCTCACAGCTCTCTCCGCGCAGCTGTCACTCCACAGTTCAAATTTATGCCTTTTTGGAGAAGCACAGAGATAAAATCCTACCAGGTGAGTGAGGAGGGCTCTGAGGCAAAAAATAGCAATAGATGAGGCTGGTGTGGACATCAGGGGGAGTGTTGACTTATGGGAAGAGCTCTGGAGATGGACCTGGATCTTGCGCTGGGCCAGCCCTCAAGGCATTCTACTCACAGTGCCGTGTGTTCCATTCAGTGACTGCCTACACTAATGGAAGGAAGGACACCTGGATGTAAGTGTCTCTGTGCCTGATTTGTGCCAGCACTGGTTGGACTCTTGGCTTTCCACCTTCCACCATGTCCTTCAGATCTCACAACACACATCCGTCCTAAAGATGAAGAGACCTAGGAATGAGGCCATTTGCCCAAAGACATGGGGGTAGCAGGTGTGTGTGTAGGAGTTAGATAAATTAGATTTAGAAAATATATAGGATTTTCTGATACTGTCTCTTAATTCGGGGCCTGAAGAGCATTATCAGCATGAAGTCAGCAAAAACAGGAAAGACTCAATAGACTGAAAAACAAGTTTGAAGTCAGGAAAACAGGAAAGACTCAATAGAATTGAAGAAACAAAGTATCTGGCCTGACATTGTTTTCAGCTGCTAAGTGGGCGGAGCCCAAATTAAGCTGAAACAGAGTTCCTCCTATTTGAGGACAGTGCGTGGAGCCCAGAAGAGAAGAGTCCCCTGATGCTAGAGAGCTCCAAGAGTCCTGCTGAAAAAAGGGCTGGCCATTGATGGCCAGCTCTCTCCATGAAGCAGAAAGAAGCCAGTGAGCAAAGAAAGCCTGAGCAAGACACCAAAGGCCAAGGACTGGACCCTGTGGCTCAGCTTTTGCCTAGAGGGGTTTGATGTGTCCAAACAGTGGCCTAAAGGAAACGGTGCCTGGCTTTAAGGACTGAGGCAGAGCAGCTGAGTTCCTGATTCAAAAGAAGTAAGTTGGCCTGCAGACGGCTGGGGTCTCCCACAGAGAAGAAAGCATGAAGCCTTATTTAAGGTGAGACTGCAATAACCAACTACCCTGACGAACCTGCATCTGAGAGATCCAGAAAAAGGACTGCTAAGTGCGTTCAAGAATCTACAACAAAGACTGTGTTCCTGGCGACTGAGGACCTGCCCCAGAGACTGTATCATTCTAAAAGGTTATGAAAGTAGTTGTTATAATTATCAATAGGTTTAGTGGATAGGTTAAAGGGGTTGTAGGTATTTATAGGATTAATAGTTAAGAAATTGTTGGTGTTTGTTATAAGTGAATTAAGTAATAAATAAATAAGTGATAAATAATAATTTAAAAGATCGGTTACACAGGTGTTATTGTTATCATTCAAACCTTGGCCTCCTGTGGCCCCATGTGTGACCTCCTGGAGGGTCTTAGCTGAGACCTGCGTCTCCTCCTACACCTGTCCTTAGTCCACTGTGTCTTCAGAGTGAACTCGGTTTGATGAGATTATAATTCCAGGCCAGCCTCTTAAGGGGCCCTGTAGCCATGGGTTGTTGCTAGGCACTCTTTGACTCTCTGTGAACCCAAAGATGGGGCTGGAGCAAGAAGAATGCTGGGGGGGAGGTTCCAGAAGCAGCGGAAGCTAGGGGCTCAGGTTATTGGTAGGCCAAGACTTCCCTTCAGGGATTTATCAGCTGTGGCAACAGCAAGGGAGAGCCAACTACTCTGCAGGAGCCTCTGGATGTGAATCACCAGCTTCTTAGTGCTGGTAACTGCAAAGGAAGAGCTGGAGCACCGTTGCCATACCTCAAGTCCTGGGCTGGTCAGAGCTCTCCTGGGCTTCCTTCTGGAAGTGCTGCTTCTGTTTCCAGAAGGCTGCTCTGTGGTTCTTCTACCTAGAAGACCCTTAATCTGGCCTAATAAGAGACCTCAGAGGAGGCTCAGCTGGGTAGCTCTGAGCTGGGCCCCATGCTCTTCTGTTGCAGGGAACTGGCCAACAGAAATAGAATGGCCTGAGAAGTACCCTAACTTCAGGGGACAGAGACAGCCGCCCATCAACTTGCAGAGGAGGAAGGTGGGGTTCAACAAGTACTTGATGCCGCTGCACATGTTCAACTATGAGAACGAGGAGGTGTTCTCCATGACCAACAATGGATACACAGTGCAGATCACCTGTCTCACACCATGCACATGTCAGACTTTAAAGGCACGAAGTTCATAGCCGAGCAGATGCACTTACACTGGGGCGGTAAGTTCGGAGATCTCAGTGGCTCTGAACACACCGCTGATGGGATCAGATTTCCGATGGAGATTCTCTTTGTTCACTTCAATGCAAAGTACTGGAGCTTTGAGAAAGCCAAGAATCAACCTGCCGGTTTGGTTGTATTGGCAGTCTTTGTGAAGGTTGAGGATTATAATGAAAACACTTACTTCAGCACCTTAATTTCTGAGTTGGACACCATCAGGCATCTAGGACAAATGACAACTCTGAAAAATGTTAACATTTGGAACATGTTGCTTGAAGAAATCCACTACTATTACACCTACCGAGGTTTGCTCACCACTCCTCTGTGCTCAGAGAATGTCAGATGGTTTGTGTTTCCCGAAGCCGTAAAGCTCTCCAAGGTCCAGGTTATGAAGATAGAGAATTCCATTAATGATCATAACAACGGGACCCTTCAAAATGGTTACCGCAAAACCCAGCCCCTCCACCACAGAGTAGTGGAGGCCAATTTCCCATACTTCCCTGACAAATACTCTCCGGACCAGTTTTACATGAAAAACATCGATAAGAAGCTTACACAGGCTTTCTAATGGAAGAAATTTAAGAAGAGAAACCACAGTTAATGGGGGTTCACCCTGCCCATTTTCTAAGGACCCTAGAATGTGGTTTTATTGCTGATTAACCCAGAGGGAGTTATCATCTATGTGAGGAATTAAGCTACATCAGATAGAAGAGAAGGGATGCGGGTGAGAGGTCCCTGATGGAAACAGACTTGGATGGACATGCAAAGGAACTGAGCCTTCCGTAATCTTCTGTCAATCATTCACTTAAATTTGGGAGCTGTGGATGCAGCTCATGATAGAGACCTTGCCATGACCCTGGGTTTGATCCCCAGCACCAAAAAAGAAAACCATTCACTTTGATCTATGTTATAAATCAGCCTGAACTACCCTTTCATGTTTAGATGTAATAAAGTGATTTTGGAAATTTTCATTAAAAAAAAAAAAGAATTTCAGGCCAGCAAAGCCAGTGTTTTTGTTGATTATAACCCTTTTCCACCTTCTGACCTTTCTAATTACCAAAAAAATTATATATATATATATATTTTTTTTGAGACAAGGTCTCATACGGGCTAACCTTGAATTTGCCATGTAGCGAAGTATGACTTCCGATCCTCCTGCCTCTGCTTCCTGAAGTCTGAGATTGCAGACTTGTGCCACACCTGCCTTCGGTCGTGCTAGGGATTGAACCCAGGGCTCTGTGCATTCTGGACAAGCATTCTACCAACTGAGCTGCATCTCCAGCCTGTTGTGCTGCTTTCGAAGGCGTTTCCCTGCTCCAGTCTATGGTTGCTTAGGTTTTAAGCTCAAGTAATCTGCATTAATTGGTACTGGGAACCTTTCCTTTTTCACCAGGTCAAAAGAGTCATAGAACACTTTTCTACAAAGCGTTGGGGAATCCAAGCTAGACAGTCATGGCCAGATTAAACTGTGGTTTTGCTCAAAGCAGGAGGTATTCTAATTGGCTAGATAGATGGCACAGCGGTTAAGAGTGCTCACTGCGCTCGGAGGACCGGAATTGGGAATCCAGCACCTTGTCAGGTAGCTCGCAAACACCTTTAGCTACAGCTCCAACTGATCCAACACCCTCTTCTGAAGTCTGTGGCACCCTTCCACATGTACACACATGCACACCCTCACTCTCAAAAGAGATGTCTTTTTATGGTCTACACAAACCTAGCTCAAGTAAAGGTTGAACGTTGTCATTAGAAAATTCTAAATCTGAACTACTCCAAAATACAAAGCTGTTCAAGCAATGGCACCGCGCAGCTACAAGTGGAAAATTCCACATGACCTCATGTGATAGGCTGTAGTTAAGACCCAGGCAGGCAAAAATATTCTGTCAAATTACCACAAAGTCATGTGTATAAGATGTGAAGGAAATGTAAATGGATTTTGTGTTTAGAGTGAGGTCTACCTCCAAGCTGTCTCCACACGTGTATACACGTATCTACCAATAAACTATCATCTGTCTCCATCCATCCATCTATCATATCTATCAATCTATCTACTTACCTACTTGTCTATTTGTGTGTAAATATTAACAAACCTAAAACACCTTTGGTACTGAAGGTTTTGGATAAAGGCATCTGATTCTGTAGCAGTGAATTCATTTAGACCGATTTTGAGGATAAAAAGTGTTTCACAGAAAATAAAAGGCCAGAATAATAATTAATAATAATAATTTATTAAATATTTATCCTTCTGAGGTTATGTGCGCATCTGGCTACAGAGGCTTCAAGTACACTCCCAGTATAATACTAAAAGTGAACTCTGAACTATGAATTAAATGATAATATTAGATATATTTTTAATTTTGAACTTCCGATCTGTAAATATAAGTGATTTCTTTTTCTTAAAATACTTCTTCCAGAATACTTGAGTGTTTAGGGAGAATTTATGCTTGGGAGTGATTTTTAAAAAAATCTTATTGAAAAGAATGTTTCTGAGAAGCATAAATAGCACTATGGAGAGGTGGAAGAATGGGGCTGAGTGATTTGTTTTTGGAATCTCGGCGCTCTCTTGTTCTCTGTGTGATAGTGACTTTTCTCTGTATCTAACAGTACAAAAGCTACACCCCATTGTCTTAGAGGATTCCTTAGTTTAAATAGAGATTGCTTTTATGACTAAGATGGGGAAAATCGTATGAAAAGAAAGTAAAATGTCCCATGTGCATCATATGATGTGTCATGAAATTGTGGAGTTTTTTCTTCCCCCTCAGTTCCTTCCTGTTATTTTGCCCCTCTCTCTTTGGTGGATAAAAATGGTTCTGATGCTTATCACTGCGAGTTCACCATATGTGGGCTCAGTCTTGGATAATGAGTGGAAGGATCTATTGATGAAGACCTTACTTTTAGGTAAGTTTGAGGAGATTATTAGCTTTCTAGGGAAGTGGCTACCAGTATTCTGTTAGTCAGCTTTCCATCACTATAACAAAACCTGAGATGAGTTAACACATAAAGACAAAAGGTTTATTCTGGCTCGCAGTCTTGGAGGCTCCAGTCCGTGGGTGGTCTTTGTTGATTATGTGTGTTGAGCCTGAGGTGAGCCAGGAGAGCAGGTAGAGCACAGTGCCTCACCTCACCTCATCACAAGCTACAGGGCAGAGAAGAGAAAGGACCAGAGTCGAGTCCTTTTCAAAGACGTGTCATTAATGACCTAAGGAATGTCCATTCAGAGGCCCTAACAGCTAAAGGCTGACTGCCTCTCCCTAGGGCTGAGAGCCAGCCTGGGCACTCAAGATCCGGGCTATAGCAGACACCAGGAGACACATGGGGACATTGCCTTTTCCATTCAGGAGTTTGCAGATTAGCAATAATTGCAGGGAGAAGGGAAAGGAAGAAGCAGTTTTTACACTGGCCGTTGCCCTTAGCTTTTGGTAAGCCTGACTGTAAAAATGCATGCACTCATCTGCTGCCCAACATGAGAAGCCTTAGACACGATGGTCTGTGAGCTCTCTCTGACCCTAGAGACCACCAGGAGCTCTGCAGCTGTGCAGCCCCAGCGGGCCCTGGTCCCAGAACAGCCTGGCTCCCTGTGGTTTTCCTCTCTCCAAGCAGCAGGCTTCCTGGGCCTCTTCTCATTGCCAGCACTGGTTCTGCTCTGTCCCTGAGGATAAGCACGTAGGTCTTTTTATTTTGAGATTTTGCCGTTAAGTGAAAATAGCAATAGGAAATTAGAAAATGTCTCAGACCTCATTCCTTTTTGGAAGCCCCTTGGGACCCAACTTTTATTTCCGATGCTGGACTTGCCCTTCCTTCAGACTTCTTGCTTGTCTCCCATTCAAGGCAAAGTTTCATTCCCAGCACGTTGGCAGAAAGATTCACCAAGGGACTGTGAGCAACTGGTCCTTAATTCACTAGTCAGTTTCTAGGATGTTACTCAAATTAAAAAAAAAAAAAAAAGTTTCCTTTTCTTAACAATACAAGGGACACTTTCTTAGGTGACATAAAGGAGTATTTTGAGCCAGGGTTTCACTTTGTAGCCCATGCTGGCTTCTACCTTGTGATCCTCCAGCCTCACCTCCTGTATCTGACTCACCCAGTATACAGTTTACATTGAGCTTTTCCACATGCTCAGCTTAAATCCTAACTCTACCAGGTAGTTCCAAGGTGTGATTTATTCAAATGGGAACTCAAATGGGAAGGGCCATTTGATGAGTAGAGACTGAGAGGAGTTGGCCCTGCTGCTGGTAGCCTCAGGCAAAGGCCACGCTGGCTTGTTTTCTCTGAGTTGACTTCAGATGACATCTTTTGCTTTTGCAAAAGAATATCCCAGACATGAAATAAGAAACTATGAGTCACATAATAAATATAATACTAGGCTTGTGCCGTGGCTACTTTTAGAGTATTGTATTTTAGCACTAACTAAATTATCTGTTTGCTACAAAAGTTGGCAGTCCTGGCTTTCCTCTTCAATGTAAACAAAATAAAATTGTTTAATTCCTTCACTATTTATTGCTATAATAGTAGAAACACACATATACTGTGTTAACTTTTACACAATTTTAGAATGGAAAGATTTCAAAGAAGCTTTTTTTTTAAAGCCCATTTTTCCTTGTAATCTGAAAGAAATGAAATGGAATGTTTATTTGGGAAGTAAGCTCCTCCATTGTGAGGAAGAAAAGTATTGGGAAGAATTTCAGAGAAAAGTGTTTTTTGTCAGCTCTGACCTGTCCCCCACCCCACCCAGCATTAGAGTCAGCCCTGATAGCCCAGAACCTTGGTCTCTTCAGCCTGCTCAGCAGTAGCTGAGCCCAAGAGTGGTGGCCATTGTCTGCTGTGCTCAGCACATTCCCTTCTAGGCAACAACCCTTTTTGGAGCCAAATGATAATCAGAGGTTTGCCTCAAGAGCTTGACGCCTGAGCCAAAGGGTGTGGTGTGCTCTGAATGGCATGTGTCACACCGCCCCGGGGTGTCCTTCCCACACCAGAGGCTCCTCCTCTTGGCCCACAAGGTGCAGTGTGAATAGCATCCTTTGTAAAAGACACAAAGCCCTCTAAGGCTTGAGCTGAGGAGAGTACAGGAAGGCAAGGCTGCATGCTTTAACACTTGGCCTCCTGGAGTTTTCTTCTGTCAGTTCACCATCTTCAGCCTTAGGAGCATATCAGCCCTCTTTAAAAGACTCTGAAAAACACCAGACCTTCCTGTTGTTTATAGCACCGCTGAGAGGCCAGGGTGGCTAAGAAAAACTAAAGGATAATGAATACATACAGTGAAAGCACCAGGCTAATGAAGGGTAGAGTTGTGTACCTGAGCTTGGGGAAGAAGGTTGGGAAATCTGAGGCAAATCTGGAGGACAGATTTCCCAACCTTTCTCTGTGTAATAGTCCTGGCTGGCCTGGAACTCAGAGATACACATGCCTATCCACTCTGCCTCCCAAGTGCTGGGATTAAAGGTGTGTGCCACCACCACCTGGCATAAAGCAACACTTTTTGAGAGTCCTCCCCTGTTCAAAGACCAGTCCAGCAGTGAAAGCACACAGCCCATGTGTTATATCTAACTGGCTTGCTTTGGCAGCTACCCTCATGTTAACAAGAGTTTTATAAATTTCATTTTTAGAGTTACACCATTCTGGACAGTGTCCTTAAATCTGGGGGTTCTTCACAAAGCCCATGATGTGTGGACTATAAGATAAATGTGCTGGCATCATAGGGAGTCACCCCTTTTCCTGGCTTATTCAGAATCACATTATTAAAGCGCTTAAAGGATGGTCAGTGTTTCTTGAGTCAAATGTAGAAGTTGTTTTAAATCCATGAGTTGTTTCATGTTTGCCAACAGAGGATCCTGTGTGTGTGTGGCTTTTGTGCCCTTGTGATGTGACCCCACTTACCCTAAATGCATGAAGATGTTATAGGTTCATTGTGTGCTGTTTCTGGCTCAGGCTCAAATCATTTTTCAAGGATGTCATTGCTTCTTTTTGCAGGAAGTGGGTTTTAGAGACCATAACCTGGATGCTGGGATGTTTACTGGGATATTTGTCTGTCCTTCAGTTTAGATTCAGCAGGCAAGTTGATATTTGAGGAAAAAAAAGTCAGTTTATACTAGTATTTCCATTTTAAATACATCAATTGTAAGTCGAGTGTGGTATCACATACCCATAACCCCAGCTCACATGAGGCTGAAGGAGGGAGAGAGCAAACTTGAGGCTAGTCTGGACTAAATAAGGAGATCCTGTCTCAAAAAAAAAACAAAACAAAAAAAGAACAATAGCAACCCCCCAAAACCCAAACATTATATAGTATTTTAAAGAAAACCAATTTCTTTGATTATATAGTTATATATAATACTCACTCCATTTGACATTATTCCCTTTTCCTATAGCACATGAGTTAAAACACCAATATTGTTAACTACTGAGTAAAATTAAGAATTTCTGTTCTGTTTTTCTTTACAGTATATATCTGTTTAAGTACAATCATTTTTTCCCTATGTTTTTATGCTATAAATGGTGTATTTAGTTAGGTTCATTTGTTTTCATAGTTTCATTTAAGAACTTCAATTTATTAGCATTTAGGAAACATTATTTCAAAGTCAAAACTGTTTAAGATAAATCTAGAGAAGTCTCAATGTTCCATTCTTGTGTCCACAGTGTTCCTTCCCTTGAAAATTTTGTGTACGTGTGTGTGCATGCATGTGTGTGTATGCCTGTGTACATGTGTATATTTGTATGTGTGTATGTAGGTGTATATTAAGGCCAGAACACAGTTTCTGGTGCTGTTCTTCCTCAGGCTCCACCCACCTTGTTTTTGAGACAGGGTCTCTCACTGGCCTTCTCTCCTGTAGTTTTAAAAATTCACCTTTTCCCCCCCTAAAGATTACTAAACACAAAAATCTCTATGCTTCCATCCCCTCTGCTCTTTGAAGGTAAACATGCCTCTCTAAGACTTTTCCTTCTCTGGTAGCAACGGCGGTGAGCACTAGTTCAGGGGACGGAGAGATGTTGAAACACATTTTTTTTTTTTTTTGAAGCAGAGTTGTGGTTTATTAAGAGAACTTTTAATGTAGATTTTAAATAGAAAGATTAAGAGCAGGAGTGGTATTCAGGACTAATGTGCCACTCACCAAGAGTGTGGATGTGGGCTTGTTAAAGGAGAGTGAAAGTTTGTAAATGATAAGCTTGGGGGTGGGGGGAGAAGGTCAGGAAAAGATTAAGACATACTCAAGTGTACAATGGGCTTCTCAAGGGAGTCACCATTAAGTGCCTTAGCATTAGACATATATTCTATTTTGGTGACTCCCTAGTTATATCTCCAAGGGTTGCTAAGAAACGATTTTCTCCTCTCTGTCTTTTATTTTTAGATAAGGTCTCACTGTGTAGCCCTGGATGACCTGGGACTTACTATGAAGAAATCATTGTGGAAATAATTGTGGGGCATTGTCTTGTTCCTGATGAAAACATTCAGATGGAAAATGTGCTAGACCTCTGGAGTTCAGGCCTTAGGATAAACATCGTATGGTAACTGAGTAAGCGTTGACTTGGTGCCGCACGGAAAGGAAAAACACACAGCACTGGGAAAGCAGCTGTGGGACCGATCAGTGACTTGCAGGAACCGCAGAAAGCCTTTGACATTTCTGTAGGAAGAAAAGATGGAGTGACTTCCAGCTTGTCTCATAGGCAGAGAAAAGCTATAGTTAATAGAAACATCCTTCCGCTGGCAAATTGTTGGATCAAGACTGGATGTTTGTGAAGGTTAGCTCCTCCAGCAGCAGGAGGCTGACTTGTCCAACCAGAGAGCTTTGATGAAGAGCCTAGAAGGGTGTTCTTTGGTCCTAAGACAGGGGAAGAGGTGGCAGAATAGGTGTGTCAAGGGGGGGGCTGTGAAAATGTCTGTGTCTGGACTGCTTGCTAATGGTTATGACACCAAACTTTGCTGATATCTGGAGCTTTGGAAGATTTGAAAGCTGAGATTCAAAGAATGGAACAAGAAAAGGGGCTCTTTAAAGATTCCATGAAGACAGCTTTGGGGGGTGTACCTTTACACCCCCATGCCTGGCTATTGTTTGATTTTATTTATCATGAAATATAGACAGAAGAAAAAATATCAATCAAGCCAGGCCTGCTGGGTATAGTACCGAATTACCAGCTATTCGGGAGGCTGAGTCAGAAGGATCACAAGTTCAAGGCCGGCCAGGGCAACTTAGTGAGACCCCCAACTGAAAAATAAAAGGTGTAGGGCTGGGTGAGGGCTCCAATCCTGGGCTCTCTTCCTCCCCAGGCTTGCTACCGTGAGGCAGCTCCAGCAGCAGGAGGCCGAGTACCTTCAAAGATAGCTTAAGGCCTGAGGGACTAGTCAGGATGTGGCCATCATCCTTCATCCATCTGGGTGACTTCCAAGACGCCAGTCCTGCTTTAGGAGGTGAGCCGCGTTTCTAGCACACCTCCTAAAGCCTTGACTCAAAACTTCACTCTTTCAAGACTCTGAGTTTCTCAAGTCTGGCAGAAACTTCTTATTAAGAACCTGGCCTCGGCCACGCTCTCCGGAAACACTTCTTTTGAAAACGGCTTCTTCAATGGGAACATTTTCTTAGGGTTCCGTTTTTCCCAAGAGGAACTATATTGTTGTTGTTATTGTTATTAAACATGGTTCTTTGCCTCTCTAAGCGGCCAGGAAAGTCATACACGAACAACAGTTTGGGCTGAAGGTTGAGGTCGCCACCTACCAGCTTTCTACATTCTGCCCCGGGGTCTGATTGGTGCTGTGGTGAACAGGTCTCTCCCTCCCGGGGCTGCTCAGACCCTGTGGCATTTGCAGCTGTCTGCCCCTGCGGCCCCTCCATCCCTCCTAGGCTTAGGAGAAGTGGGGACTGTCCTGCCTTGTTTCTGGTTTCTGTCCTCCGAGCTGGCTGCGGGGCTCCGACCGCCTGCCTTGCGCAGGCTGATGCCGGGATTGGGCGCCGAGGCGCCGCCTCGCGCGCTCGCTCCCGCCCTCGTCCCCGCCCGCCCCGGCCGGCTCCGGTCTCAGCGGTTTGGACTCCGCACTGCAGATGCTAGCCGCTTCCCCGGAGCTCCGCGGCACCCACCGCGTATCTCGGATCCTCTTGGCTCCGGGTCGTGGCTCTCCCGGGAGCCTCGGCGGCTTGGAACTCTCCGAGTCCTGCTTGCGCAGTCGTTCCGGCGCAGCGGCGAGGACCCCGGCGGCCGACGGCGCTCTCGGATGCGGCAGGACAAGCAGACTGGCTCCCTGCGTCGCGGCGGGAGATGCCTGAAGCGCCAGGGCGGTGGCGGCGTGGGCACCATCCTGAGCAATGTGCTCAGGAAGCGCAGCTGCATCTCCCGGACCGCGCCCCGGTTGCTCTGCACCTTGGAGCCGGGTGAGGCGCAGGCTGCAGATGGGCGCCAGGGTGCAGGTGTTTGCAGAGCACCGTCGGCCTGGGAGGGATGGGAGCAGACCCCAGCCTGGGTGTGTTCAGCGGCCACCAGGGCATGGAGAACCCGCCGCCCTGCAGAAGCCACCCCGGGGCCTAGGCGCTTGGCCTGCTTGCATGGTGGGGGAGTGAGGGAGGCTGCCCCCGCCAGTCCAGGCCGCGCCACCTATTGTGCTCCGGGTTCCCTGGAAGCCAGACCAGCAAAGAGGTGTGTGGGTTGGCTGAAGCACAGCCTTGACCCTGCAGGTCGGAGGGAAAGGTAGCCACTGAGAAAGACGATGGGGTGCTTGCTTTCCTGTGATGTGTTTGTGTTGGGGTGGGAGAGGGCACCGGCTCCGATCTGTAGATAAGGTCCAGGAGCCTGCCTGGCCTTGTGAGAACAGGCCCTTCCTACCATCAGCTTGTATTTATACATCCTGCTTCTCCCGGCTCTGCCTATCTCCGCGCCAGCTTGGTCACCTGGTGTCGTTGCTCAGGGTTTTAAGAGCCTGGCACTGGCGCCTGGGCGCTGAGGGTTCTGGCAAGGGGTAGCCACAGAGAAAGCAGTTCTGTTTGCCCGCTGAGCTCAGCGCTCACTTTCCCTGGAGTGGCTCCAGCTACCCCCAGGCAGTTTGTGGTCTCCACAGTACCTTCCTTTCCCCACTCCCAGCGCCTTCTGGGACCTGCTGTCACAGAGCCTGCAGATTCTACCCGGGCACTGGGTCCCAGAGGGTGGAATGCGTCGCTGCCTTTGCGAACCTCGTGGTTTCTTTGTTTTTCTTCCCCACCAAAGTATCTAATTGCCGAGACTGTAGCATTTATTCGCCGTCTTCTTTTACCTTTTTCCCCCTTTCCTTTAAATCTCCTTCCCACTTTAAATAGTGTTTTGTATTTCTGAATCCGGAACAGCTGTGATTATCAGATGAAACATTAACCTCCTGTCCTCCGGTTTCGCTTAGAAGAAAAGAGCGTGAAAATGACCCGATTTAAGCCTTTTCGTGCGGGCGGCGAATGATCAGTTCCACTTAAAACCTGACTCATTTTTGATCATGAGAAAAATAGTTGTGGTTTTGACTAACTAGCCCCAGTTGGCGTTTAGGCACAGGAAAGCAATTGGTTTACACCCAGCAGGTGGCCCTAAAAGTCAAAGGGGTACATTTGGTCAAACATACTGGGAATTCAGTGGTTTTGGAGTAGGGGCAAGTCACCATAGGGATGAATTTCCTGGTCTTTGTTGTAATACAGCAAGAATCATAATTATAAGCTCTTGCATTCAGCACTGTAGGGCTGGACAGCACTCTTCCTTGCTCCAAAGTCCATTTCATTGGTTGAAGCTGGAGGGAGTCTTGATCCCACTAAGGAGGCAGGAGTTCCTTAAGACCATTTCTCAGAGATGAGAATCAGTAATTAATATTCTCTTGGAGAGGAACATCACACATATCCAGGCACAGCACGGCCTTGACTTTAAAGCTTTGAAGTGGCAGGGGATCAGGATGCCCTGGATTCTTGACATAGGAAATCTGGGTGTCAGTAGATGTACAGGGTTCCACATCATCAGCAACAGCAAGAGGACAATGACAACATCACCACCACCTGTCTGCTTGCAGTCACGGACTTGGGCAATTCAGAAATGCCTTTCCAACTTCTTGACTCCATATGTATTTCTTTAAAAATGCAAATCCATCTCTGGAGGTCATCGATTAGCCTAGCAGCACGAGTGAGCTCCATGGCAAGAGACTATGTCCCCAAATATAAGGTGTAGAGCAACCGAGGAAAACACCCAGTGTGTGTGTGCACGCGCACACGTGAGCGCACGCACACACACGCCCAGACTCCGTATGTGTTTTATTATTTTTTAAGTCCTGAAGATTGTTCCTATACATACCAATCTCTAAGTGTTTCTGTCCATGTCAGTATCTAAGTGGTGGGGGTCGAGAAGTTTTTAATGTGTAATCTACAGTCTAACTTCTTGGAGGCAACAATTTCATCATTTGATTATTTTTTTTTTACTGAATATTATTGAGAAGGTTTGACATTTCTTGGTCCTTGAACTTGTAAGGAATTAAGTCTTTTAAAAATCGGCTAAAGGGGCTGAGAAGATGGCTTCATGGTGAAGGGCTTGCTTCGAGAACACGAGGACCCGAGTTCCTATGTAAAAGCTGCCCAGTGCAAGCTCCTAGCCCCAGCACTTGGTGTGTGTGTGTGTGTGTAGGATGGATACACGTCTCTGGAGTTCATTGATCACCTAGCAGCACCAGTGAGCTTCACAGTGAGAGACTATGTCCCCAAATATAAGGTGTAGAGCCATTCAGGAAGACACCCAATGTGCATGCTTACTTGCACACTAGCACATACAAGCACACACATATTCACATACAGCTTAAAGCTGGCCATGATGGATGCCTCTGAACTCAGTAGTTAGAAGGTACAGGAAGTGAAGTCCAGGTGAGGTTCATAGAGAGAGTTTTAGGCCATTAGGAGTGCAAGGAGACCCTGCTATCAAATGATTTTGAAATTGTAGGAAAAGAATATGCCATTTTCAAGATTTAATTATATTTTTTATAGAATTTAAACAGGGATAAGAATTGACATGGAATTTCAGTAACAGATGATTGTATTACAGAATTGTGAATAAAGGGTAAACCTAAGTAATAAAAATGTATTTTTTTATGTACTTTCCCACTTCTGATGCATAGATTTGGGATCCAAATCAAAGAAAATTAAAATGGTAGATTACTTAGGATTAGAATTCAGTTCTATATTTAGTTTATAGTCTAGAATTTAATATACTTTTATCATCTAGCCGAGAGTTTAATGTACTTTTTTCATCAATGAATAGGTATGTTAATATAGAATTAAAATATTTGGAAGTCACCAAATGGAATAGCTACAATAAGCCATCCCATAAGCAGAAAGATGTGTGGGTGGGTGTAGCTCAGGGGATGGATCACTTGCCCGCCCAGGATGTGCTGGGCTCTTGGTTTGGTCCCCAGCATGGCCCAGTCAGAGCAAACAAGAGAGCAAAGATGTAGTGACACTGCTGGGATTCTTCCCTCACCTTGCACACACCAGGCACTAGCTCTGCCTCCTTGCTATATTCACTGCATCAGGAAGATATTCTTTAGCTTTTGATGTTCCAATGAAGTACCCCTGATCCTTGTGCTGGAAATGGAAGCCAAGGCCTCACACATGCTGGACAGTTGATCTGCTTGAAGCCTAGCCCTATCTCCTAAAGTTTCCTTAACTGTCTTAGTCTATGCAAGTGTTGCAGAAAAACACACTCTGTAAGTAGAGAACTCCCCTTTTACAACTGTTAATTACCCTGATGAGATTTACAGCCAGTCAGCTGGACCGTCCTCTGAGGTAGAGGTTGCCATCCTCAGTTTAGAGATAAGGGAACTGAGGTCCAGACGGGCTGAGCAGTTTGAGTTTGGGACTCAAAGAAGTCTGTGGCTCCAGCCTGTGTGTCAGTTATTGTTGTTTCTGCCTTTCTCTAGGCATCTGTAAGAGGCCTCCGTCAAGTGTTTTAAACTCCATTTTATTGTCTTAGTTCATTTTTTTATTTTAATATTCAATGCTTTCTAATTTTAATGAAATTGGCTAAAATTTAGTAAAAAAAACACTTAGATTTTTAAAAAAATTCAGTAGAGCCAAGTGTTGAATTTATTTATAATATCACTTTGTTATAATTTCCATAAGTAACAACTACTTAATTTTCTTCTAGGAGTTGATATGAAACTGAAGTTCACACTTGAACCATCTTTAGGCCAAAATGGCTTTCAACAGGTAACTTTATTTTTGACTTATAAGACTTTTTTATTTTTTTATTTGGGAGTATCAGCAGGGCACATTGTCATATGTTCTTAAATAAAAATATTCACATATATTTTGATATATAAGAAATGTCAGTTTTTCCAGTTTATAATAAAATAACTTTTAAAACAAGTAATATGGGTTTATACTTGCAATGAAAAATTTGCATTTTTATAAAGTGATACATTGTAAAAAAGTGAATAAATTTAGGCAAACAGAGTTACAGTTTCATTTTAGAAACCACACAAGTGCGAATTAATGTAAAAACTCACAGATAGATCTATTATCTTTACGTCAGAGTAGGTGTGGCCTTTTGGTCCAGATCTTCCCGATTATTGGGGTCAAATGGGTAATAGGTATATTTACTGAAGCTATCTAAGGTTTGGGATTCTTACAGTCCCCTGAATGACAACTTCTGTGGAGGGAAGCCCTGAGTGTCCTAGTGTGCTGTGTTAATTTTCTCACATACTATGGATGCTGTCTTAGTTCGGGTTACTACTGCTGCCATGAAGTGACCAAAGCAATATGGAGAGGAAAGAGTTTATTCAGCTTATGCTTCCTTGTTGTTGTTCATCGTTGAAGGAAGTCAGGACAAGAAGTCAAGCAGGGCAGGAGCCTGGAGGCAGGAGCTGATGCAGAGGCCGTGGAGGGGTGCTGCTTCCTGGCTTGCTCCCGATGGTTTGCTCAGCCTGCTTCCTTATAGAACCCAGGACCACCTGCTCAGGAATGGCTCCACCCACCATGGGCTGGGCCCTCCCCCATCAATCACTAATTTAAAAAGCCCCCTACAGGCCTGCCTATAATCAGATCTTATTAAGGCATTTTCTCAGCTGAGGCTTCCTCCTCTCAGGGACTCTAGCTCGTGTAAGTTGATATAAAACCAGCCAGCACAGATGCCAAGATGTAGGAAGCATGAAAAGTATTGCTTCAGGTCCATCTTATTACCTTCCTAATATTTCTCTCTGGTCCTAGTGGTATGATGCTCTCAAGGCAGTGGCCAGACTGTCAACAGGGATACCAAAGGAATGGAGGAGAAAGGTGAGCGGGTTCACAGGCTGAAATACAAAAGGACCGTCACTCTGTCCATTAAAGTGTCTGGGAAGTCAAAAAGTGTATTCCTCATTAGTCATGCCCTGGGTGTTTATCATTCGTGCCCAGTAACGTTCAGGGTGCCAGGGGTGCAGCAAGTGGAAACAGCAGCAGACGGAATATTTTGTCCTCATGGAACCTACAGTTAATCGGATACAGTGTGTTACACAGTGTTAAGTGCCGTGGGAAGCCATAAAGCAGAGGAAGAAATTAAGGAGAGTGTGGGAGCATAGGGGTAAGGAGGTGGAATTTTATACAGAAGTTGACATGTGAGTACGGCTTTAAAGGAATTGAGAAGTCACCTTTGCAGCTGCCTCGGGGAAGGGTTGGGATCGGAACACCTGGGGCATGGTCTCAGGAAAGTAAGAGGCGATGGTGGGCGGGGCGTAGGCTGTGGTGGGAGGGGCGTGGGCTATGGTGGGTGAGGCGTAGGCTATGGTGGGAGGAGGAAGCAATAGCAGGGGACTGGGGTGTCTAGAGGCAGCCTGAGTGGCTAGAATCCCTCCTGGGCTGTAGAAGCAGGGCTCTTCTGAGCTCAGCGCAAGAGGGAAAGTGCTGGGACGTTCCGAGCGGGCTGGTCAAATGGGTTATTCTGTCTGTTGAGAGAGTATGAGCTGAGAAGCTACAAACCAGGAAGCAAGTGGACTATCATAACTCAGGCAAGAAACGGACCAGGGTTGTGGCAGTGGACATGGTGAAACGACTTAGATTGTGGATGTGTTTTGAAGCCTGAGCTCAGATGAATGGCCAGTGGATTGAAGATAAGTTGTAAATGGGATCTCAAAGATGCCTCAAGATTTTGGCCCAGATGGCTGGAAGGGTAGAGTTGCGGTTGGTGTAGATGAGGGGATCAGGTATGTATGTGTGTCTGTCTGTCTGTGGGTATAATTGGAGTAGTAGTGGGTGAGACAACTGGTCCGACATTTGTTGCAGTTGAGATGCCTGCCTGACACATCTGAACACAAAGGTATCAGGGCATTTGGGCAGAATTCTGATGCTGAGAGCTCTGCTTCTATTAATACTATTCCTGCCAAATTATGTTCAAGTACTGGAATTTAAAATGCACTCTAAGGTTATTAATTTATAAATCTAATCTTAACATTGAAATTTTAACACAGTTTCTCAAGTGAATATTATTATGGGATTATGAAATTCATTTTTTATAATTAGATTTTTCTTGATCAGGTAAAGGAGTGAAAATACCCAGTGACTCTTTAAAAAATTATTCACTCTAGGAATTTGTCTGTCACAATTGTGTGTGTAGAGGAGGTGTGTAGGAGGAGGTTTAAGGCAGAGGCCTCCATGGGGAAAAAATGGTCCATGTGTGACCAAGTAGCTGTTGCCCAAGCAGAGACTGATTTAGAATTAATAAAAACAAGGTCATAGAATTAGATAACCTGTTAAAATTACCTGAAATAAAATGAAAAAAAATTCTGGTTATTTTCTTCCCTCATGATTAGATTGTTACTTGGCACACAATAGGAACACAACGGACATTTATTACTAGAAAGAATGAAAGGCTCCACAGGGTTCACTTTTAACAGAGCAAACTAGACTTGTGTGCACGAGCTAGCCCTGGTCTCCAAACAGTTCCTAGCCCTTTCTGGGTGCAATCCTAGTTTTCTAATGAAAGTGAGATGTTCTGCTTTACTAGTCCTCTTTGTGCAATCCTTTAGGTTTGGTTGACCTTGGCAGATCATTATTTGCACAGTATAGCCATCGACTGGGACAAGACCATGCGCTTCACTTTCAACGAGAGAAGCAATCCTGATGATGACTCAATGGGAATTCAGATAGTCAAGGTAAAGTCCCTGAGTTCGGCTTCCTGTTCTAATGCAGTCAAAGGGATCCAAGAGGCAGACATTTCCTAGACGGAGGATCAGGTGACCTCTATGTCCTGATCTGAGAGTCTGCGTACAATCTGCCTCCCCATTCCAGCCATTAGCGTTTGTACAGAGAGCTTGACTGCACATTGTCTTCATAGATTTAAATGTTGCCAGTAAGAGGAAACTGAACGAGCTTCCTTCCATACATATCCAATTTATCTAATTTTGTCACACTGTAGGGGAAATTCCTTTTTATTTTCTTTAGTGTGGTCAGGGATACCAATTGTACTTTTACATTAAAGTCATTGGACTGAGAAATTTAAAGGTGAGTATATTTCATATTAGCAACATTTGGCTCTTATTAGAGTTTTTGCTACTCTAACTGATTATTTATAGATAGTTAGGTTGGCTGATGGATCTGGTTTTGGGTTCTAGTCAGCTATGGGGCAGCTGTGGTTGCAAACCTGCATTGTTACAGTTGATAGAGCCTGGTGGTAAGAGCAAGTGTGTTGATTTCATTTGGTACCAGAATAATCCTTGTACATAAGGCTCAGCCATGTGGGCTTTGGTTTTATGAGTGCTCCACAGTGGGATGCTAAGGTGGGATTTGAAAAGGAAGGCTGTTTCATCTACATTTTGGCCACCACAAGATGGCTAATGTGTTGGCACATTTAAATCCATTTGTTTTAAAGGAGGAAGCACAAACTAAAATGAGCTGCTTTCTGATCTAACTTGGTTTGTTTCAAATGAACATTTAAAGAAATCATGGCATTGCATGTTGCATTCAGAAACCCTTTGCATTATCCACATTGCAGCGCTTTATTTGCAATTTTAGCATAGGTTTCACAGACACAAAATTTCATATTTGAAATATGAAATTCCCTTTCTGCTTATCTTATGAATTAAGGCGATGTACTTTTAAAAAACGTTATCTTATTTTATGTGTATGGGTGTTTTGCCAGCATGTGTGTCTGTGTACCACTGTCATTCCTGGTACCTACAGAAGCCAGGTGAAGGCAATGGATCCTTTGGAATTTGAGTTACAGTCAGTTATGAGCTGCCCTCTGGATGTTGGGAACTGAACCCTTGTCCTCTGGAAGAACAATGCTCTTGACCACTGAGCCATCTCTCCAACTCTGTTTTGTGGGTTTCTTTTTCTTTTTTCTTTTTTGAGACAGGGTGTCATTGTGTATCCGTGGCTGGCTTGGAACTCACTATGTAGACCAGGTGGGCCTTGGACTCACAGAAATCCACTTGCCTCTCCTCTTGAGTGTACTGGGATTAAAGGAGGGCACTACCATGACCAGCTTAGGCAACACACATTTTATAATCATGTTATTAAAAAGGATCTTTTATTTTTTTTCATTGAAGCAAATGCTACATCAGTAAAACGATCTTATCTTCTAAAAACCATAGTCTCATCTTGACAATTAAATTATAGATATTAGCTCTATTACCTATTAAAGTGCAGCAGTTGTTATTACCCATATTGTAGAAATGTATAGACTAATTTTCATGGGATGATTTGTCTGTGTAATACATAATGATTTTGTTAGTTTAATTTTAGTCTTTATTTTGTTCAAAGATTGTTAGAACCTCTCATTATATGTTGAAACGACTATATATATGTACACACACACGACTAATGCACATCTTTAAAAAGACTCTCAATTTACATGAAATTATAATGGAGTTTTGTTAATTGAATAACCCTTTGTGTTGATTCTGGACGCTCTCTAAGAACATTTTCCTGACTAAACTTACCCTTGTGACTCTTTCTCAGATTGCATAGTTGAAAGCAGTAGGAAAAAAGGAAGTTCAAAAGAGTGTTTTGGCCCATGTGCATAAATTGCTCATAAATTAAAAACAAAAATCAATATCCGTGTTGATAAAGGTAACGTGAAGAAGAAACTTCAGGCATTTCTCCTCTTTTTCTGAGGGAGTATTAGGAGTTTTATTAGTCAGGTTTCCGTCACCGGGCTGTGAAAAACACCCAAAACAGTCAGCTCACGACAAGAGGTCTGTGTGGCTCACTGGTTGGGAGGGCTGTGGTGGGCAGCCACCATCATGGCGGAGAGTGTGAACAGCAGCGCTGCTGCCCCACGGGGGACCGGAAGGAAGGGCAAGGATCCCAGCACCACAGGAAGTACCTGAAACCATTCCCCTCCCTTCTCAGGATCTGCATCGCACGGGCTGCAGTTCCTACTGCGGCCAGGAGGCGGAGCAAGACAGGGTGGTCCTAAAGCGGGTGCTGTTGGCGTATGCCCGGTGGAACAAGAACGTGGGGTACTGCCAAGGCTTCAACATCCTGGCCGCGCTCATTCTGGAAGTGATGGAGGGCAATGAGGGGGATGCACTGAAAGTGAGTATCGGGTTCTGGGATGCTGAAGTTGGGGCTGTGGCTTTTCTTTAATGCTTCTCCCCTTTCAGTCCCTTTGCTGTAGTTTCCTGTGATAGGATTTCCCCCAAGTTAAAGACATATCGGGTGACAGACCGCTGTAGCTGTTAACTATGAATGCTTTTGCTGTCATAAGACTCTTTAGAAGCAAGTTAAGTATCGATTATGTCAATTTGTGTGCGTGCGCACGCACTCACGCACCTGAGCATGCTCACGTGGTTGTTGGTAGGGAATTCCTCATAGGCTGTGAACTGAAGGATCTCAGGTGTTTGATGGTGATTGGCTGAAGGCCTTTAGCTCCTGGCCATATAAGGCCCCCCTCTCTCTCCTGGTGACTGACATCCCTCAGAGTGAGTACAGCAGAGAGGAGATTAAAGATTTGCAGCCAGATGTCCCGGTGATAGGTGTGATAGCCGTTGTTGTTTTTCCATCCCCATGGTCACCAGGTCAGTTTATATCCCACAGGAAGGGCTGAGGCAAGTGACTTCCAGGCCAGGGATGTTGCTCCGGTGGTAGAATGCTCGCTTACCCTTCTCAAAGTTCAGTTCCCAGCCCTGTGCAGACTGCACTTCTGCAGTCCAAGACCATACTCAGCTACATAATGAGTTCAAAGCCAGCCCAAGCTACTTGAGACCCAGTCAACAGAGAAGAGCAGCAGAGAGACTGAGACAGAGACACAGACAGATACCCCCACCTCCAAAAAA
>CAJQZJ010032348.1:0-14359 GCA_907164525.1 Lophiomys imhausi
ACACACACACACACACACACACACACACACACACACACACACACACATATCATACATAACAAACCTTTACCCTTTTCTCATGTAAGATGTTGATCTCTATTTTAGACATTTGGCACATTTGAGCATTGACCCACACTTTGCAGTATATAACTATGGCAAATGGTGAGGTCATGTGATGATTGTTGATACAGTGATGTCAGTTATTTTAACTGTCAATTTACAACTTCTAGTGTCTCTTTCTCAGGTTCATTAACTGAACTCTCATCGGAGCATGCTTGAGTCTGGGTTACTGGCTTATTGCATGATTAGTTATTTGGAGAACTATTCTAAGCGCTCCAATGCTTTGAGAGGCCAAGAAATAAAGATGTGTCTAGTTAAGTCACTGGATTTCCACATTTGTTTGTTATCAAAGTATAACTTAAACTGCCTTGATGGATAGAATCCATGCCCGGACCATATATGCAGTTGCTTTTTAATGTTTTATGTCATAAGACTATGTTGTCTGGGGCAAATGTAGACTTTTACAATGTGATATCTATCTTCTAGGCACTGTTACTTTTGGAGGTTTAGATACCCTGGATAGCACACAGCTAATCCTACTAAACCATCAAGCCGGTTTCCGTTCTCCTGCAGCCACTCATCTGTTGCTGCTTTTGACTTTATCCTTGAGATACCAAAACTATTCTGAGACACAAAATAAAGGTGGGGGGTTTCTCTTTTTCTTTCCTCCACCCTCCTTCAATCTCTTCTTTCTTCTCTTTGGATATCAAAACAGTCACATCTTATCCCTTTGTCTCCTCATATAAGCTAAGAAAATTGTTTGAATGCTCTTTTTAGCCTGTAAGTCTTTGGCATAAAGATAAGAACATGGAAGAGGAAGTAAGCTATGTTATAGATAGCAATATTATCTAGATATCAAGATATATTTATTCTTAAATGCTTCTATTTTACCCAACTTTGTTTTTATTTCTTATTAAAAAAATAATATGTTTTATTTCACTCTGATTTTTATAAAACTGGATTTCTGAGAGTCTGCCTTTACCAATTAAGTGACATATTATATTGCCTTTAGACATTCACTAGTAAATATTATTTAGACTCTGGTTGATTGAATTACACAGGTTTCATTTAAAAATTTCAGAGAAAATATAGTTATTATCCTAAGGCCAAAAACTATAAATGAATGCAATTTACAAGATGAATCCCTATTACTTTTCTTTATACAATCCTAGTGGTGAAAAAAATGAGTTGATATAACAAATTAATTAGATTAGACAGCATGCTTTCCAATTATCTTATATATACAAAGTACACAAACAAAGGGCTGAAAATACTCAAAATAAAAAAGCAGATATGTGCATGCATACATTTTTATATGCGTCACTTTCAGAAATATTCAATTTCAAAGTGAGCAGAGCCTTTTAAAATATTGTATAGTGATTTTAAACTCCTATGAGTATGTAAACAAGAGGATGAGTTACAATGCAACCCTGTCACACAATTTCATTACAAGAGGAGTAAGTTATTGCCCTCTGTTTTCCAGGCAGAGAAAACTTAAACTCAACATAGACATTCTTTGAGAGAAAGCATGCATAAGGGTGCATTAGTTCTATTGTGTCTAATATAGGAAGGAATGTGGACAGAAGGCATAAACAGCCTCTATAGATACAAACTCTGCTATTCTTCACTGGAAATCTAAAAAGACAATCAAGAGATTTTACTACATGGCAAGTGCTCTTTTTGGTACCAGTAGAAGGTCCATCAGGAAGAAGGAGAGCAAGCCAAACACTATATGCTGGATTCCTCTCTAAGATTTCTGTGTGGGTTTAGAGTATTCTTATATGTATGCCTCCATGTAGGTTGTGAGTCTCTGAGCTAATTCTTCTTGTGGATAATCATCTTCCCTAATTTACTCTCAGTTCCATAGGAGAAGACAACATGTCATGTTTATCCATCTCCAACACTAGGATACAGGTGTTCTGTATCTCAGAGGTGACCGTTTCAGTGGATGCCTGAGTACTGGCTAAATAACAGTTTGTAAATGCCTTCTAGGGTATATGAAGAAATGCTTTCAGAAAGGTAGAATTTGCTTTTGATCTGCCTCAGCTTTGTCTATCCCCAAAAGGAAATATTTGGAAACATTTGATTCCTTCCAAATTTCAGAACTCTGAATTACAAGAGATCTGACTTTTGGGGATATGGACAGGAATATGGCCTAACCTCATAAGGGTATTTAAAAAAAAAGAAAGAAAGGAAAGGAAAACATTATACCACAAGCAGAAATCCAGAATGACAGCCCAATTTTTCCCACACTTCAGGAAGATTTCTCATTGAATTCAGTAAATGAGAAGCGAATGGGGTAAATGTGATTGAAGATTTTCTTGTATTCTTCTATTAGAAGCAGCAACCTCAAGACTTGAAAGGAGAATACTAAATATTTCAATCCCCTCTGTTTTTCTTTTTTTTTCTACTCAGAGTTACAAAGGTTATGCTGTCCAAAGAATTAGAAAGTAACTGAGATGTCTCTTTGCAATACACAGACCTTCTGAAACAGCTTTCCTGTCTTCCCCAAATCACCATGTCTTTGTTGAATAGAGTATGCAATTTTCTAGAAAAAGGAATATGCAAGAAGTATGATGTATAGACAGGCTTTTGTCTTGTAGGAAATCTTCATTCGGGTTATAGGACATATTGTATTTAGGACATATTGTAGACAATTGTTTTATCTTAGCATTTTTGGGCTTCCAATATTCCAGAGAATATTAAAGAAGTTTTCTGTTGGGTACAGTGAACTAACGGTAATGAAAGCCTTCGAAGACTATTGTAAGGGGCAATCTGACATTCAGCTATATATCTCATCAGCTACTAGACAAGTCAGGCAAATGATGACACAATTAGAAATTCCTGGATCTGGACAGCTTTTCCTCCTTTAATATATATATTAAATTATAATTTATGCATAAATCATTCATATATGTATAATATATATAATGACTCAATAATGCATGGGTCCTCAGTGCTAAGAGTTCTCTGGTGGAATTTTTTTGGGTCACTTATGTATACTATCATATTATCTGCAAATAGGGATAATTTGACTTCTTTGTTTCCAGTTTGTATCCCCTTGATCTCCTTTAGCTGTCTTATTGCTCTAGCAAGAACTTCAAGTAATATGTTGGAGAGATATGGAGAAAGTGGGCATACTTGTCTTGTCCCTGAGTTTAGAGGAAATGCTTCAGGTTTCTCTCTATTTAATTTGATGTTGGCTACTGGCTTGCTGTATATCTATCACCTTTATTATTTCCAGGTATGGTCCTTGTATGCCCATTCTATCCAGGAATTTTAGCATGAAAGGGTGTTGGATTTTGTCAAATGCCTTTTCAGCATCTAGCGAGATTATCATGTGTTTTTTTTTCTTCCAACTGTACCTATGCCTTAATTTGTTATTGTTTATTTCTGAGACTGTACATTAATTACAACATCCTTCCCTTCTTTTTCCTATCTCCAAAGCTTCCCATGTAACCCACCTAACTCTACTTCAAATACAAGTATAGTTCAATGGGGAATTCTAGAGGGAGCTCAGTGGACACTAGGCTCATGAGGTTTTTACAGGAATAAGGACTATATTGGCAATCAGCGTAGAGGCCCTTCATGATACATTCTAACAATGCTTTTGTCTATGTTTTGTCCATATTCAAAAAATACATGTGAGAGTGGATAAAATGTTTGGATTAATTAATTTAGTAGAGGAAATTCTAAGACAACTTAGCAATCAGGTTGGCTGGACTCTGCTCACCACAACCCACAGGTTATGAAATTGCAAATACATATGCAAGACTTTCCTTTGAGAAAAGAGAGCCATTGGGACCAATAGAGAAGTGTTCTCCTGGTTCACTCACCCAGGGATTTAGGAGCCTACTCCAGCCATCATCTAAAGGGGCTAGTAATTCCTTGTGTTGGTACCAGATCTTCACATCATCCATGTGATATTACCTTTGTAAAGAAGTAAAATGCAAGTGTTTTGGGGTAATGGAAATGTCCCCTGATTTCAAGGGAAGCTTATAAGGTCAGACAGTGTATGACAGGGTCAGAGTTTACCAGGAAGCCCCTAGGAGAGACACAGCAGAGTTCAAGTTCTTTCCACTATACACTGCTCGTAAACTCTATGGATCATCTTGCTTCTCACTTCTATAATATAATTTATGCAGTGCTGGTTATGTCATTGGCCATGATGCTGCATTTTTTCATTGTACCTCTCATGAACACTGGTTTCCAATATCTTGTGTGAAGGTTTTTATGGTGTTTCATTGATGGTAATCATAAAATAAAATATTATCCAGGGGTCATTTTAGATATTAATAATATTTTGATTTGACATAACGCAGTTCAACCACATCTTTTCCTGAGCTTTTAAAAACCGTGTATGTGTGTATGTGTGTGTGTGTTTGTGGGTGTGTGTGTATATTTGTGTGTATATGTGTGCATGTGTGAGTATTTCAGTATGCACACTGCTCTGTCTGCTTTTTTTCTTGGGTTCCAGAGGTCAAACTGAGGACATCAGGGCTTCTACCTGCTGATCCAAATCCACACCCTTTTCTAACTTGAGCTGCAGCTATTACACATCTAGAATGCAATCTTATTCAGTTATTGTTCATGTCCTTGACTTTTAAGCACTGCTGTTAGTAGGGAGGAAAGATAAAGACCATGTGTGGAAAGCAAACCATGCAAGGAATTCAAGCTTGGAATTTCTCAAGTAGAGGAATGTCCACTGAAAGATCAACATGCTGATATTTGTTCCTAAAGTTAGAGGCAAATAACATTACTAATTTGGTACCTAAGACAAATAAGGGAACTAATGGGGACATAGTTTTTCTTAGTTTTAGTAAGGTTATTGACAATGTCTCATATAACCATTTTGGTTATACTTATTAATAAAGGGGAGGTATAATGAACTGTGCCAGCACAGAGGGAAGTGCATATTCTAATTCGACTAAGCTCATTCATTATGTCAAATACTTCATTTTCCATAACTGAGATAAAGATGAGAAATGCTTGCTTAATTTGCAGGTGAGGAAACAAGAAATCTATAATACGACATGTCACCGTGACTGTTCAAAATGATAGATTGAACAATGTATTGAAACAGAAAATACAATTTGGTGTTAATGTAAAATAACTCTTTAGGATAGGTATGACTTATTGGCATTTCTGAAGGACTTGGTGACTGCATCAAAGTCTGCAAGTCTTCAGGGTCATCATACTGGAATGATTGTGTAGTTGAGACCATAGTGAGTAAGAGTGAGAGCGAGAGTGTATCTGAAACTCAGAAAACAGTGCTTCTCAGTTGGGAAGTTTAGAGAACTTGTGAGTGTATTCGTATTGCTCCAATGCTTTTGACAGAGTGAGCATGGCTGGTCAGTGGAGCTAACAATCCTCCTATGCACAGACCATATCTAAGTTCTAAGGCACTGTCTGACATAATTCATGAACGTCCAATGCCTTGAGGATTATTGTTGCTGGTAAAACTTTCCTTTAAGCATCTGAGCTTTGGACCTAAGTTCATGTAACAAAACCTCTAGTTACTATTGCAGAGCATTGGTGATCTATTGAACTTTTCACTAATAATACTGTTTTAAGTAAAATGAAAGACTATACTGTTTTTTTCAGTACCAGGCATTGAAACTAGGGTCTCACATCAGACAAGTACATTATGGAGATGCATCTCCAAATACTAGTACCTTGGATTTTTTTATTTTAAAAACGTTACTAGGACCTATTTATAATTTTAGAGACAATCTATCATATTTTAAGAAAGTAACAAGAGCATACAGATGTGTTTATTATAAACAAACACAATTTTAGATTGGATGTAAATACATCTTATCTTAAAGTGTTTAGCACATTAAAATTCATGGTTTGTGATATCATAAGGAATCAAGGGTAAAGGATATTTTCAAAGTTGTCAGTTATTTGGGGAAGAAACATAAGAGAAAAATAATCTTATCAAATATGTTGTAGTTTCTTGCTTATTTACTCTCCTTAATTTACATAGTTTATCTTACATTTTCTTGTGATGCATATTAACCTGTTTACAAAGATATACGTCTTTTTAAATATACTATTTATATATATATTCTTTGAGAGTTTCATACATCTTGATCATTCTTTTTCTAACTTTTATTCTTCTCTCATATATGACATCCTGACAGCAGTTTCCTCTCTTTCCACTCCTCCTAGTCCCTTCCCCATTCCCTTCTTCCCCTCTTCTAGAGATCAACTCCTCTTCTTTTTCCCATTTTTAAAAAAAGTTCCATCCATTTACCTGCAGGTTTCATAATGTCATGATTTTTAACAGCTGAGTAATACTTCATTGTGTAAATGTACCACATTTCCTTATCTATTCTAGTGCTGAGGGACATCTAAGTTGTTTCTAGTTCCTGGGTATTATGAATAAAGCTGCAGTGAATATGGTTGAGCAAGGCATTTCTACTGAACATGGCCTAACGGGATACAGTAAGAGTGGATACAAACCCTCATATCATGACGGCTAGACAGCAGCCATAGTAGGCTCTTGTGGTATGGGCCAAAAGTTGGATTAGTCATGGGTAATCTACTCCCACAAGTTCTGTGCCACCATTGCTCAGGAAAGATTGAAGGTTTAAGGCTTTGTAATGAGGTTGATATCCCAGTTCCACTGCTAGGAGCCTTGCCTGGTTATAGAAGATGGTCAGTTTTTGCTCCATATCCATCATTACCAGGAGACTTCACCAGGCATGGAGTTTTAACTCCACTAGGTTTCTACACTCCCTCCAATCCTAAGTAGCTCTTCAAGTACTCTTTCCCACCCCACCCACCACCTTATCCCTCCTATCCTCATCCTTATCTGTAAAATCTATTCTATTTCCCTTTCTCAGGGAGATACATATGTCCCCACTTAAGCCGTCCTTGTTACTGAGCATCTCTTGGTTTCTAGATTGTAGCATGCTTGTCCTGTACTTAACATCTAATGTCCATTTATAAGTGAATGCATAATATGCTTGGTTTTTTGTTGTTGTTGTTGTTTGTTTTTTTTTGGCGGGGGTGTCTGGGTTACCTCATTCAGGTTGATCTGTTCTAGTTCCATCCATTTGTCTGCAAATTTCATGATATCATAGTTTTTAACAGCTGAGTAATACTTCATTGTATAAATGTACCACATTTTCCTTATCTATTCTTCTGCTGAAAGACAACTAAGTTGTTTCCAGTTCCTAGATATTATGAATAAAGCTTCAGTGAATATAGTTGAGCAAGTGTCTGAAACTGCAAATTAACTAATTATTGTAGTTATTAGTAAGTATAAACTGTAAGATTAGGCCAGGGGAGCAGTCGGCTGCTTGGCAGAGGAGCAGTCGGCCTGGCCCACGTGCCTTAACTGGTTGCCTAACTTATCCTGGAGAAAGAGCCCTGGGACCAAGAGTGGCCTGCCTACACCACATGTAACCTAAACTCTGTTAATTAATATAATTTATTATATTAGGTCAGTAGAAATACCAGCAGGTTGGCCGCAGCTTCACCTGAGCCCCAGGGGAGTCTGGAATCCCAATGGACTGCTTGGACTGAGGGCCTATAAGCCACTGCAGTCTTTTCCCCAATAATTAAACACACCAAGACCCTTTAATGTTTTAACACTTAGCCCTTATCTGGGCAGACTCTCAATTAGCTACTCTAAATTAACCTGGATCACCTAATCCCAAACTGCCATGTGCCTGTGATTACTTTCCAGCCTTCTCCAGAGGTCTGTCTCCCTCTGTGGCTCCTGGCGGGAAGTGGGAGAATCTCTGTGTGTGCCTAGGGTTCCTGTTCTAATCTCCAGAAGTCCTGCCTTCCTATACTCTTTGTGCCCAGCTAAATGGCCATACGTGACTTTTATTAAACAATTAAGTGAATGCCTCAGAAGGGGCAGTAACCAGATCTCAGCATTGAATTCAACCTATCAGAAGCAATGATATAAGACCTTCCCTCTACAAGTGTCCTTGTGGTAAGATGGAATGTCCTTTGGGTATATATGTCTAGGAATGTTATAGCTGGGCCTTCAGGTAGAATGATTCTCAATTTTCTGAGGAACTGACATAGTGATTTCTATAGTGGCTGTACCAGTTTGTACTCCCAACAGCAGTGGAAGAGTGTTGTTCTCTTCCTTCACATCCTTACCAGCATGAGCTGTTTTTGATATTAGCCATTCTGATGGGTATAAGATAGAATCTCAAAGTATTTTGATTTGCATTTCCCTGATGGATACAGATGTTGAATTTTCTTTAAGTATTTCTAAGCCATTTGACATTCCTCTAATGAGAATGCTCTGTTTAGATCTTTACCCTATTTTTAGTTGAATTATTTGGTTTATTGATGCTAATTTCTTGAGTTCTTTATATATTTTGGGTATTAACCCTCTGTCAGATGTGGAGTTGATGAAAATCTTTTTCCAGTCTTGAGGTTGCTATTTAGTTCTATTGATGGTGTCCTTTTTCTTACAGATCTTTTCGGTTCCATTTATTGATTGTTGTTTTTAGTGCTTGCATGATTGGTGTTCTTTTCAGGAGGTTGTCTCCTCTGCTTCAAGGCTATTACCCAGTTTCTCTTCTATTACGTTCAGTGTATCTGGTTTTATATTTAGTTCTGTGATCCACTTGGACTTAAATTTTGTAGTGAGTGATAGATATGGATGTATTTGCATTCTTCTACATGCTGACATCCAGTTAGACCAGCACCATTTGTTGAAGATGCTTTCTTTTCTCCATTCTGTATTTCTGACTCCTTTATAAAAAGATCAGGTGTGCAAATGTGTGTGGATTTATATTTGTGTCTTCAATTCCATTCCAATGATCCACCTATCTGTTTTTTCCCCAATATCATGTGGTTTTTATTGCTATATTTTGTAGCAATAAACTTGAAATCAGGGAGGATGATACCTCCAGATGTTCTTTTATTGTACAGGATTGTTTTAACTATCTTGGATTAGCTTTCTTTTTTTTTTCTTCTTTTTCATATGAAATTGAGTATTGTCTTTCAAGTTCTGTAAAGGATTTTGTTGGAGTTTTGATGGAGATTGCACTGAATCTATAGATTGCTTTTGGTAAGATGGCCAGTTTTACTATGTTAATCCTACCAAACCATGAGATGGGGGAATCTTTCCGTGTTCTAATATCTTCTTCAATTTCTTTCTTCAAACACTTGAAAGTTTTGTTGTTCAAGTCTTTCACTTGCTTGGTTAGAGTTACCCCAAGATATTTTATATTATTTTTGGCTATTGTTTCCCTGATTTCTTTCTCAGTCCATTTGTCATTTGTGCATAGGATGGCTATTGATTTTTTTTAAGTTAATCTTGTATTCAGTCACTTCTAAAGGTGTTTATCAGCTGTAGGAGTTGCACGGTAGGATTTTAGGGGTTGCTTATATATACTATCATATCTTCTACAAATAATGATACTTTGACTTCTTCCTTTCCAATTTGTATCCCCTTGATCTCCTTTAGTTGTCTTATTGCTCTAGCTACAGCTTCAAGTACTTTATTGAAGAGATATAGAGAGCTTGGACAGCCGTGTCTTGTTCCTGATTTTACTGGAATTGCTTTGAGTTTCTCTCCATTTAATTTGATATCAGCTATGAGTTTACTACTGTAAATTGCTTTTATTATGTTTAGGCATGCACCTTATATTCTCAATCTCTCCAAGACTATCATCATGACTGTGTGTTGTATTTTGTCGAAGACTTTTTCAGCATCTAATGAGATATCATGTGGGGTTTTTTTCTTTCACTTTGTTTGGATAACATTGACTGATTTTCATATGCTGAAACATCCTTGCATCTCTGGGATGAATCCTAATTAGTCATGTGGATGATCTTCCTGATTTGTCCTTGAATTCAGTTTGCTATCATTTTATTGAGCATTTTGCATCTATGTTCATAGGGAAATTGATCTTAATTCTTTCTTTATTGAATCTTTGCATGTTTTGGGTATCAGAGTGTCTGTGACCTCATAAAATGAATTTGGCAATGTTACTTCTGTTTCTATTTTGTGGAATACTTTGAGGAGGATTTGCATTAGCTCTTCTTTGAAAGATAGGTAGAATTATGTGCTAAAATTGTTTGGCCCTGGGCTTATTTTGGTTGGAAGAATTTTAATGACTGCTACTATTTCATTAGAGGTTCTAGGTCTATTTAAATTGTTTATCTAATCCTGATTTAGCTTTGGTTAGTGGTCTCTATCAAGAAAATTATCCATTTCTTTTAGATTTTCCAATTTTGTAGAGTACACATTTTAAAAGTATGACCAAATAATTCTTTGGATTTCCTCAGTGTCTACTATAATGACTCCCTTTTCGTTTCTTTCTGATTTTATTAATTTGAGTAGTCTCTCTCTGCCTTTTAGTTAGTTTGGACAAGGGTTTTTCTGTCTTTTTGATTTTCTCAAAGAACCAACTCTGTGTCCTTGATTCTTTGTATTGTTCTTTTTGTTCCTGTTTTATTGATTTCAGATCTTAGTTTGATTATTTCCTGCTGTCTATTCCTCTTGCTTCTTTTAGTTCTAGAGCTTTTAGGTATGCTGTTAAGTTACTGGCATTGGATCTCTCTAATTTCTTTATGTAGGCACTTACTGCCATAAACTTTCCTTTTTGTCACACTTTCACTGTGTCCCATAAGTTTGGGTATGTTTTGCATTCAGTGAATTCTAGGAAGTCTTTAATTTCTTTTTTTTTTTTTTTTTTTTTTTTTTTTTTTTTTTTTTTTTTTTTTTGCCTTGACTGAGCAGTCATTTCATAGAGAGTTATTCAGTTTCCGTGAGTTTTGGTAGGCTTTCTGTTGTTGAAATCCAATTTAATCCGTGGTGATTTGATAGGATGCAGGAAGTTATTTCAATTTTATTATATCTGTTGATACTTTCTCTGTGACCGAGTGGGTGGTCGATTTTAGAGAATTTTCAATGAGGTGCTGAGAAGAAGGTATATTCTTTTGTATTTGGGTGTTTTTGTTCTGTAGATATCTGTTAGGCCCATTTGGTTCTTAATGTCTGTTAGCTCCAGTATTTCTCTGTTTAATTTTTGTCTGGATGACCTATCTGTTGGTGAAAATGGGATATTGAAGTCTCCCACTATCAATGTATGAGGACTAATGTACAATTTAACCTTTAGTAGTGTTTCTTTTACAGATATGGGTGCCCTTGAGTTTGTGGCATAGATGTTAAGTGTGACTCCATGTTCCACTCCTTCCATGGTGTCTTCAGGAACCACTGTATACCAGGCTGGAAAGGCTGAAACACAGCCCAGAATGGGTGGGTCTGTAGGATCTTGGTCTGGCGGGAGTGCCAGATAGGAGAAGGCCTTCTCTGAGGATTTTAGTGTTACAGCTCTTTTAGACAATATTTAATGAAATAGCTCTCTTAGATGATATGCAATGAAACAGCTTGTGTACATTATTGAGGGTAAACAAGGGCTATATGAACCTTGGGGAGCGGGAAGGGGTTTTCAGGGAAGGTCTACAACATTGGTTGGGGCTTGAGGCACTGGAATGAGGTACTTGAAATACCTCATTTGCATGCAGAGGCACTCCAGGAATTCCAGGTGCTTGCTGGGTGGGTTCCTATTGGGAGAAAATAAGTTGAAGCTCTAATTTATCTAAGGACTATGTGACATTTCTCAGGTTATGTAAAGGTTAGGCTCCCCAGATATGGTCAAGAAGAGAAGAGGAAGCCTTGCTGACAAAGAGAGTCCTCCATTTTTCACCAAGCTCAAGGCTGTCTGGTCATAGTAGCCTGCAACCTTAGAGGCTTCCAACTGTTAAGAATTGAAAGGTCATCTTGGTGGATCTTTATTAGATGTGTATAAATTGTCCTTCCCTGTCTCTTGTGATTAGTTTTGGTTTGAAATATATTTTGTTAGCTATTAGAATAGCCATAGCAACTTGTTTCTTAGATTTATTTCCTTAGAAAAATCTTTTTCCAGCCTTTTATCTTTGATGTTGAGGTAGATTTCATGTATGCAGCAGAAGAATGGATCCCATTTTTATATCTATTTTGTTAGTCTGTGAATTTTTTTAAATTAGGAAATTGAATCCAGTGATATTGAGAGATATCAATGAGCAATGATTGCTAATTCTGTTATTTTGTTGTTGTTTGTGGTGGCATTGTGTGTGTGTGTGTGTGTGTGTGTGTGTGTGTGTGTTTGTGTTTCCATTCTTCCAGTTTTGCTGGTGTGACGGTTATTTATTTCTTGTGTTTCATAAGTGTAGTTAACCTCCTTGGGTTGGATTTTTCCTTTTAGTGTCTTCTGTAGGGCTGTATTCATAGATAGATATTGTTTAATTAATTTTAGCATGGAATATCTTGTTTTATCCATTTATAATGTTTGAAAGTTTTGTTGGGTATAGTACTCTGAGCTGCCATCTATGGTCTCTTAGAGTCTTCAGAACATCTGTCCAGGCCTTCCTGACTTTTAGGATCTCCATCCCTTATATGTTACTTGGCCTTTTCCCCTTGCAACTTTTAATCTTTTTTCTTTGTTCTGTATGTTTAGTGTTTTGTGTCATGCCTCAATATTTAAACAAAAGAAACAGACACAGAACATTTAAGTAATTTATCCCAAAGCAAAATATGTGTCACTGGCATGGGATTCAAAGCATATTCTCTTTTGATTTCAAGTTTAACCAAAGTAGAACTGAAACTTCTTGAACTCTACTGTGGCCTTTTAAACCATTTGCAAGCTATTCTGTAAGTTGCAAGCATATAGGACTAGTTAGTATGGTTTCTGAGTATTAGAATTGCTAGTTAAGATCTGACTAGCAGAACCTTCCTCTTCCTTTGACTACAGAAAATGTCAAGACTACTGTGGCAAATTGTCACCCAAACCACCATACTTTGTTGATTTTCTGACACTTTATAAAGTTTGGCACTGTGGGAAGACAGAGATGTATTGATCTATGATTCTTTCATGGTATGCTCATACCAGGGGCATTGGACATTGCAATGTAAACACTGGAGGGCTCACACACAGTCACACACATAGCCATATCACAGCCACAGATGCAGGCACACAACATATGCACACACACACACATACTCACACTCACACAAATACAAACATAAACACACATGCACGAAAACAGGCACATATAGTCACACATATACACAGGCATCCACACTCACAAAACCATATATATACACACACACATACATGCACACCAAGAAAGGGGACATAGAGTATTTCTTCCAAAACTCTCATTTTAAAAATTATCTGGCCTCTGAATAATGTCTTCCTAAAAGGATAACTATACTTAAGGGGATAAAAGCACAGGGCACAAAATAATGTTATGGGGCTAACTTTTTTTTAGGAAGAAAATGTATTTTAGGAAATAACTATGGTATCTGCTTAATCCAACATACACCAACACAGTCTAGCTGAGTTTCCAACATCCTCACAGGCATATGAGGCATGAGAAAGTTGGCATATAAACTCTCTGGTCCAGCACTGGAAAATTATATAGAATCCTGGACAGGAATCAGGCCAGGTGTCAGATATCATTTAAGGTTAATCTGTACTAATAACTGTTGAATGACCTTGGCAAATTACTGAATAATAGGACTACCACAGATGATCTTATGTATACATGGCCTCTACAATTTGTCCTCCTTAGGCCAGAATATACCCATATTAAATTAATTCTTTTCAACTCCAGAAATAGATACTTATACAGACATAATTTCTTCTTATGACAGTCAGAACACAGCCACAACAGTGAATATCATAACATGTTCCACAGATTAATTTCTAGCATGCCAGGAAGGAGGCAGAAACTTAATACTCTGGTGATTTTTTTTTAACCCGCACTATTTGACTGACAATTACAGAATCTGTTTTCCTAATGTGTAAACCATATTGGTTAATCGCCTACAAATACCCTTTATGTGGCTTCTAGCCATTTTTCACTGGTAGAAAGGTTATGTTCTGTTATACTTTCACATAATAGAAATGAGCAACAAAAATGTCAAATAAGCAAATACCAGCCAGGCACAAGGGAGTGAAACCCAGCTGACAACACTGAGGTCAGTTCTCCAGACCATGGCCCAGGGCAGCTCAGTAATTCACTGTTCTGCCAAAATAATGTTTCTTGTGTTCTCTCTCTCTGTCTCTGTCTCTCCCTCATTCCCCCCTTCCTGCCCTCCCTCCTTCCCTCCCTTACTCTCTGGTGAATGTGTGTCTTCTCTCTCTTTCTTTCTGTCCTCTGTACTCAGAGTGCTAACAATTGGACCTAGGGTTTTATCCATATTATATAAGTATGGTCTGACACACACACACACACACACACACACACACACACACACACACACACA
>CAJQZJ010032348.1:22169-39234 GCA_907164525.1 Lophiomys imhausi
CCTTGTATGCCAGCTCTCTCCAAGAATTTTAGCATGAAGGGGTGTTCAAGTTTGTCAAATACTTTTTCAGCATCTAGTGAGATGACATGTGTTTTTTTTTTCTTTCAGCTTGTTTATATAGTGGATTATGTTGATAGATTTCTGTATGTTGAACCACTCCTGCATTCCTGGAATGAAGCCTACTTGATCATGGTGTATGATACTTTTGGTGTGTTCTTGGATTCACTTTGCAAGTAATTTATTAGGTATTTCTGCATCTATGCTCATGAGAGAAATTGGTATGAAGTTATCTTTCTGTGTTGGGTCTTTGTGTGGTTTAGGTATCAGGGTAACTGGCCTCATAGAATGATTTTGGCAGTGTTCCTTCTGTTTATATTTTGTGGAAGAGTTTGAAGAGTATTGGTATTAGTTCTTCTTTGAAGGTCTGGTAGAATTCTGTGCTGAAACCATCTGGCTCTCAGCATTTTTTTTTTCTTGGAAGACTTTTAATGACTGCTTCTATTTCCTTTGTGGATGCTCTTAACTCTCATGTGACTGATGAACTGAGGAGAACTGATATGTGGAGGCACCCCACACCAGAGAAGTGGGATGGGTGGGAAAGGGGGGTAGAGGTTGGGAGGGTAGAGAGAGGGGGCTGTGATAGAGATGTACTTGAATTAATAAATACACATTTAAAAATATTGGATATTAGATGAGAGTGAGAAAATACTTCTGGGTGTTAGTAGCAATAGGAAATGTAGCATGTTGCTATATACAGGATGCGATTTGTTTCCTAAGATTGTCATCTTGTAAGTTTGGTCCTCAGATACATGGTTTGTGATGGAACATTTACAAAATAGGTTCCAGAGGGAAGTCTCTGAGTTACTGGTGGACATACTCAGAGGGATTGTGAGGCATTTGTCCCTCTGATACTATTTTGACATGCAAAATCTTCCTCAGACAAGCACTTCCACCATAATCTAGTCAAGACAGCCCTTATAAGACCTAAACTAATACAAGTGACAAATCCTTGACCTTCTAGAACTATGGGAATTAATTTGCTATAGTAACCAAAATGGTCTGTATACAGGTTAGGAGATATAGATGTTAGATTTGAACAAAGCCAATTTGTGAGACATCATAGTTGAAGTTTTTATAGTCTCAAATAGGTGAAAGGAAATATGAAGAAACATTTAGCTGGGAAGTTTTGGTTAGAGAATAAAAAAAAGTGTGCTTCCATACATTTTCATAATTTCACCTAAAAAGAAAAAATATATGCACATTAATATATTGATAACAGAAATGACTAAAATGCCAGTACTTACAGGCAAAGAGAAAGGTGTCTTTAAATAAAATAAGGAATAATATTTAGCTTTGGATCTGAAATTACCTCTGATAGTTTGGGTACCGAAGACAGCAGTGTTCAGAAGTTCTTTGGAAGGAGATTGGATCACCAGGCTCTAGACTCATTGATGGTTTATCCACAGATGCAGTAATAGCTTAAGGGGCTGTTGGTAGGTTGCAGAAACTAGAGGGTAAGGACTAGTTGGAGAAAGTTGAGGGATATATTTTTCTCAAGTCCTTCCCAGCCACTGTAAAGCGAGAAGCTTTTCTTCCTAACTCTCACTCTGTCTTGATGTTCTGCTGTGCCCTACATGCCCAATCATATGGTCAACGAATGTGGACTGAATCCATGATGCCAAATTAATACTTCCTAAATTAGTTTTATTTTCTGAGGTGTTTTGTCACATGGACATATGAGTAAGGCAAATGGGAAAAGATGAACAAACTTCTATGAAGGGCTGGAGCAAAAAGAAAAAAGAAAGAGAATAGGAAAAAAAAAACTGTTATGAAGGTGGAAGTGGCCAACAGTACCCAAGATTCCTAATACTCAAAGGATGAGGTCCAAAATGTCCTATGGGTAATCAATGTGAATGTTATCCAATGCACCTAAATGGATGTGGTTTATAATTTTGGAAGCAGGAGACAGTTAGAGGAAAAGCTTTTTAGCAAGTGTTATAAAAGGTGGTGACACAAAAGAGACATGAAAATAGACCCAACTGAGAAAAACAACTGTTTGAAGTTGCCTCCAAGAACTTTGTCTCTCTGCTTTTTTATGGCTTAGATTTTAAGAATGAAGCTATTAAAAAAAAAATGTGTTTTCACAACCCAAGTGTTAAATTCATTTTCTAGCCTTATGTAGAAATTCCTATGGAAGATATTGGAAGGGAGTATTTTCCCCTAGTTCTGGGTCTGTCTTTACCTATTAATACTATTGTTTTTGTTGTTGTTGTCACCATCATCATTGTCATCACAGACATCATCAATGTTAGAAACTGAGAAATGCTTACCATATAGAAAACATTCAATCAATGTTTAAATGTTCTAACAGGATGTTGGGGAGATATCTTAGTGTATAACATGTGTGCCATATAATTATGAGAACCTGAGTTCAGATCTTCAATGTTCATGTGAAAGCCAGACATGGAAGTGGGCATCTGTAACCCTAATGCTTGGGGACAGAGATGAAATTCTAACACCTCATTTGCCAGCAAGTACAGCCAATGCAGTGGACTCCAGACTGGATCAGAGACCCTGGCTCAAAACATGAGGTGGGTAGTAATAGAGGAAGACAGCAGTGGACCACATTTGGCTTTCACACATGTACACATAGGCAAGCACATCCTCCCATGCATGTGTATGGATATGTAGACAACACACACACACACACACACACACACACACACACACACACACACAAAATAATTTGACTTCGAAGCACATAATTAGAGTTTGGGAAGTGGCTGAGTTACTAAAATGTTTGCTGTGTAAGCATGAAGACCAGGGGTCTGTGTTAGATGATTAACAGCTTGCAAAAAACTAGGTGTGGCGACTTGATCCTGGAATTCCAGTGCTACCAAGGCACAGACAGAGGATCTCTGGGACCTGTTGAATAGTCAGACTGGCTGAATCAGTAAGCTTCTGTTTTGGTGAGAGTCCCTGTCTCAAAAACTTAGATGGAAAAAAATAAAAGAAGGCTGAACTTGGGTGGGGGACTGATATGTAGGGATACCCCACTCCAGAGGAGTAGGATAGAAGGGAGAGGGAATAGAGGGTGGGAGAATGGGACTGGGAGGGTTGGAAAGAGGGCACTGTGATGGAGATGTAACTTGAAGTAATAAATAAACATTAAAAAACCAAAAAAAAAAGAAGGCACTAGACCACAACCTCTGGCCTCCATATGTATGCACACACATGTGCACACACATGAGTGATTACATACATGTGCAGACACACCTATAAAACCCATATAATTAGTCATTTTAAATCTTGGAAATTGGTTGTAATAACAGGAGGTTTATAGCCATAGACTTCATGAATTGTAAGCATGGATATCTGTTGGCAAACAATGACACTGGGTATGAAGGGGAGTGTGACTAAAGAAGTGTGTCCAGTATGAATCACTTTCCTCTTAGAGAAGTAACTCGAAATAGAATTCCCTGCTGACAGCTGGGTCAGAAGGGCCACATCATATGCAGTGTTTTAGAAATACATTTGTTGCTGAGGGACTGCTTATTACTATATCCAAATAATAAAAGCATCATTTCTTTAGTTTTAAAAATTCATCCCCATCTATGTTAAAACTATTTTTGTTGTAAATTTCTAATAGTAAGAATAATTATAATCACAGACCATTGGAGCCCTCCAAAGGACCCAAACTTCTCATCCAAGTTAACATTGTGCATGACACGAAGATAATGAATGCCTTTGGAAAAAGGCAGTGGAGCTTAAATTAAATTTGACCCAAACTTTAAAAAGCGTGAGAGAGATGGTATTGTCAGGGACCTGAAAACCACAACATACCTATAAATAGATGTGACTTAGATTTTCAAAAATATTTAGAGTACGTAATTGCTGTTCACTAATACCTGGAAAGGCAAAAACAAGCTTTCATTATAAACACTGCTTTCAGAAGTATTTTTGTTCCAGGAATGTTAATACTGTAATGCACAGAGCTATAACCCTAGACAAAATGTCACACTACACCTTAGCTATCTCATTCTGTGCACACTCTTGGTCAAATATTTACTCTTTTTGAGCACAAAGCAAGAGAATGCAGGTTATAAGTTCTGTTCCCTCTGTGTTATGGATGCCCTTTGCCTTCACTTATTTATTTTTTCAAGTCCACATTGTACTTGGGCTGCCTTCCTCAACATGTGCTTCAGTTGTACTCTAATCAAGCCACTTCTCACAATAAATTTTCACACAATGAAGGGTTAAGTCTGGGAGCTCTGAGTGTTTGTGCATCCAGATGAAGGCTGCACATGTGGTAACTGGTCCTTTGTTGTTTCTAATCCCAGAGATGCTGTTTTTCCTGACAGAGAAGAGGGGCTTGGACTGTGGAATTCTAATAGCTTTCAGGCTGAGGCTGGAGAAGGGCAAGTCTTAGAATGAATGCAGATCTATAACAGCCGGTTTCACTTTAGTGCCCAGTGATTTCTAATTCCTGTGACATTTCAACTCTCTGCTTTACCTGTGTGATCCATCATGTACTGATCCAATATTTATTTATTAGCAGCTCAATGTCAAGCTCTAGTTTTATATTAAATCTACAATGGTGAGAAGATGACTCAGACTCTTACAAATTTTCAACATTGTAAGAATAACAGTCCTACTATGCAAAGAAGTTTATAGGCAAAAGGATAGTGGTTGCTATACTCTGAGTCCCCATTAGCTACAGATTTTTATGCTAAGTTTGTGACTGGGAGATCAGGTTCCTTTTACAGACATTCTTAGGCTAAAAACTTCTCTAAACCAGTAAACCTTATGTATTTTTCCAACAAGATTCCTCTTGAGGTTAGTGTTGTTATATGTGTTTGAATTCCAGCCTAGTACTGTATGTTTCTATTGTTTGATCTATCACCAAACCACCCCCCAAAATGCCATGAAACAAACATTTTGGAAGCTCATTTGTAGGCCATAACTTCCAAGAGTTTTTTTTTTTTCCCATGTTAAATTCTGCCTCACAGAAATTCACATAGAATGTTAATAACCTATTATGGTAAATTTTCTTATTCTAATTTATAAAGCATCTGTTTGTGTGCTGTTCTTTATTTGATAAGTTTGAGGATGTAATTTTACTTTTGTATTATATTCATTGAAAGATTTAAAAAATGGAACTTTAAATCTATGTATACTTATTTATTTTTCCTTATTGTGTGTGCTTCTTTGCTTCTGGGAAGAGAATGAAATTGTTGTGCACTTCAGAAGCAGGTTTGTAAAAAGCTATGGCAGAGTTTTCCTTGCACTCAGCCCAGTTGTCAAGTGTTCAGTTGGAAAGGATTCTGAATCATAGTTTGCTATGAATGGAAGATTCTTCAACATTACCTCCCAATTTATGCTGATTATTTTACTTCTCTTTCTACTGCTCTGCTAAACACCATGGTCAAAAGGAACTTGAGGACGAAAGGATTTACTTCATCTTATATTACCAGATAGTAATCTATCAGTCTGGAAAGGCAGGGCAGGGATTCAAGGCAGGAACCTGAAGGCAGGAACTAAAGTAGAGGCCATGGAGGAGTCCTTCTTATTGGCTTCCTTCCCATGGGCTGCTCAGCCTGTTTGCTCATACAGCCTTGGACAAACTGCCCAGGGTGGCACTATACACAATGGTCTGGGCCCTCTAATATGAGTCATTTCTTTTTTAATGTTTATATATTACTTCAATTTATATCTCCATTCCAGTCCCCTCCTTTCACCCCTCCTGGTCTCACTATCCCACCCTCTCCCTCTTCTCCCATCTATCCTACTCCTCTAGTGTAGGGTACCCTACATATCAGCCCTCCTCAGTTCAACAGTCATATGAGGGCTAAGAGGCCCCCTCTTTCACTGGGGGCCTACATGGCAGCTCCACCAGGGCAAAGTATCCTACTAACAGATAACAAAGTCCATGTTCCTGTTCCATTTGGTATGTTGGTTATAGGATAGTTATTCTGTACTATATGGCTAAAATTCAGTTATAAGTGAATATATGTCATGTATATCTTTCTGGGTCTGGGTTAGCTCACTCAGGGTGAGCTTTTCTAGATCCATCCATCTGGCAGTAAATTGCATGATTTCCATGTTTCCTTGGCTAAGTAGTATTCCATTGTGTAGATGTATCACAGTTTTTATCCATTCATTAGTTGAGGGACATCTGGGTTGTTTCCAGTTTCTATCCATTACAAATAAGGCTGCTATGAACATAGATGAGGAAAGGTCCTTGTGGATTGGTGAGGAATCATTTGGATGTATACCCAGGAGTGGTATGGCTGGGTCTTGAGGTAGAGCTATTGGGAGTGTAAATTTGTAATACCAGTTATTAATCAGGAAATGCCCTACAGACTTTCCTACAGTCCAATCTGATAGAAATGTTTCTCAACTGAAGTTTATTTTCCCATGTATGTCTAGGTTTGTGACAAAACCTAACTAGGATACTTGCCAAAAGTAGGAGGAAAATTGAATGATTCTAAGCAAATAAGAGGAAAACACTTATTAGAGCTAAAGACCTTTATATGAATCTTCAGAAATAAGTGTACCATAATCATGACCAAGTTAATTCACAGGGCAAGTTATATTTGAAATCTTAGCATTCTGACAATGACGATTTACTGAAAGGTTGCTGAATATTTTTTCCTCCTCTATAGTTTCCAGAAATATTTACTTTCCCAGCTATATACCCTTACTTATTACATGTGGACAACTTTTGTTTTCTCTATTTTGTATGTTTTTTTAGCTGAAGACCTACCTTAACCCAACATGTTTTCTTACCCTATACAACATCAGTTAGGAAATCCGACTATACAACTGACAGAAACCCAACACAAAAGCTGTTTTTCCATTTCCTGTGTTCTGAGCCTGGGCATTAGTAGGTCCTCCAGAGCAATGCAGTCTGGCAATAAACCCTAGAGTAGTTCTGTGAACTTTTTTTTTTTTACTTTATTTTTTATTTCTTCAAGTTACATCTCAATCACAATCCCCTCCCTACTCCCCCCTCCAGTCTCACCCTCCCACCCTCAACACCCCCCATCCTCTTCCCTTTTTTTTTAAGTTTAAGGTCTATCTTATTCCCCCCAACAGCTCCCCCTTTCAGTCCAACAAATGGCTCTTTCTCTTATAATAATAAATACAAGACAAAACAACAGAGGTAATTAGGTCACAGTTATGAGGGTTATATGACTTAGCGTACATTCCCAATGTCCAGTCCATATGTATTTGGCACCTGACTTTAACATTCTACTATCTAACCATCTCCATGAGTTTAAAGTTCTATATCTAACTCAACTTTCATACTAACTTGCAACACAATTTTTAAAACATCTTCTTAGATGGCATTCAAAGATGTTTCCTTAACTTTAGATTTTTTTGATATATCAACTCCTGACAGCACCCCCTATTCTACTCCAAGTAGAAGATGAGCATAGAAGAATCTCCAGTGGGAGATGATTGAATTAGTGGCAAGCCTATCTCTTGGCAGGAAAAACCCCTTGCTTCAACTGTAGACAGAATGGTGTCCAAAAAGGACAAAACTTGGAGGCAGGTAAGTCGACAGCCTAGCTCTGCCAAGACAGGGTAGACAAGTCCTTCATAACCCCTGCTCTGCAATCAATGTCTGTCAGAGAAATGGGGCCAAAGGACTGAAGATTGATGCTGTAATGTATGGAGAGAAAATGGGAACTGTCCAGGCAGTCACTGGTTTGTCATTTCTTAGTTTTGGAAGCTGCAGGCCCTGTACTTCCTATAAAATCAGATATATTTATCCCTCTCAGGTCTCTGAGGTGGTTGAAGAATAGATAGCTAGAGTCTCATAATTAAATTTTGAGTTGTTTAGGAATCAAGAGAGTGTTATGGATCTAAGTTCTGTGAACTTCTACAACTGCCAGACTGAGCTTTGTTTTAGGAGTGTCAAGGTCAAGGTCTAAGATGGAATCTGTCCTATTTAATGTGGTTTTTAAAACTAAAGAGTACAGGTAAAGTACTTATCATAGCAACTATCACATGCTAAATACTGGGAGATATAGGTTCTCACAATAATGAGAAAGATCGGGTTAAAAACCCTGTGAACTTGAGTGGACTTAACTTGACAATCTTCTCAAGATTAGATGGACCATGGCAATATTTCCCCATACTCCCCTTAGACTGCAAGGTTTTTGTTGAGTGGATCTACAGGAATTACCAAGAGCTCCTGTCCCTGTCAGAACAGTAACTTATGTTTGGCCTGTTCACAAACCAAACATAAACCACATAGTGGATGACGCCAATAACCTCAATTCACACCAAATCCCCTCTCTTCTTCTCTCAGTGTTATATTGGATTATATCTCATATGCCTCCCTTTCCACTAAAATATGCCTAGCTTATACCATATCCATTACTTCCCTTGTGGTTGTGACAAAGTAACCTCAGGGAGGAGAGGGTATTTTGGCCCATAGCTTAAAGATTTATAATCCACCAGGGTAGGGAAGGAATGGCAGCTGGGCTCTATATGGTATCAGAAGCTTGCATAGGTGTTTGTTAGTGTGCTGGAGACCATGAAGCCCAGAGCGTGGACTGAAGCTTCCCAGCCCTATGTCATGTCTGCCAGCTAGGCTGTACATCTGAAAGGTTCCACAAACTCCCAATATAATATCAGTAGCTGAGCACTAAGTGTTTAAACATACGGACTTGTGGAGGGCATTTCACACTCAAATCATAGCTGAGCCCAGGGAATGCCAGGGCATTTGTGAACAAACCAAACGTAAGTTACTGTTCTAAAAGGGACAGGAGCTCTTGGTGATTCCTGTAGATCCATTCAACTTAAACCTTGCAGTCTATGGGGAATATGGGGGAAATATTGCCATGGTTCATCTAATCTTAAGAAGATTGTCAAGTCCACTCAAGCATCACATACATAGACTGTCCCAATTTTCTGCGCTTCGTTAAAAGTTAACTCTCATATTCACCCATGTTATATAAAAGAGAGAAAGTGCTTACAGTATGAGGGTATCCTGTTGTTGGCTGGAAGTTCTGGTAGCAATTGTGTGAAGCACAGTATGCAGTGTTATTTATGCCAGCACTTAGAAAGTGATTTCACTGCTAATGTGGGAGGTCGGCAAGGGGGTGGCATTACATTTCAACAAACACTTAGAAATCTTTGGAGCTGAAGGCTGGACAAATAGAATTGACCAAAAATGGAATAGCTGTGTGCATTTTTGATGGAGACTTCAGCTATGATAGATTATCTTCTTTTGCATTTTTGTTTATTTAACTTCACAGAGGATATGAAGGGAGGTGCTTTTGATTAAGCACCTTAATATCTTGCATTTATGTAGTGCCTTTCACCATAGGGGGATAATAGACTATGTTTATCCATCTTCATAAACTTTCCACAGAATTGGCCTTTTCTTCATCAGGAATGGTCAAATCCATCTATGGCTGACACTTTTGCCGCACTGAAGGATTGAAGGACTCAGACAATGCTTAACCACGGTATATGCAACTTTCACCTGATTTACTAAAAATCTTATTATTGAACAGATCATATGTTGTCTGAAGGATTTTGAGAAAGCATTTATCTGGAAATATTAATTAGTTATATCCTGCTGAACAAGTCAAGGCACTTTATAGAGAGCGCATGTTGAGTTGTCCTTTGGCCTATAGCTACTGTGAGAGCAGGCTTCATGCGCAGTTAGAATTTCCTTTCCTAAGCCACTAACTCATTTCCTTCATTTTGATTAAGGAAATGCACACAATGAATATTTCCTTAAACTTTTCAAAGATGTTTTCCTTGAGACTCATCTTCTTATAGCCAGAAGAGAGGAACATGATGTGTGTGTAACAATTAATAAACATATGATAGCGTTTTTATTGATATTTATGCTTTTACTCTATTTTGAACATGAAATATTCCTTCAAGGTTCAAATGTGAAGGGTTGGCTGAAAGCTGGTAAACTTTTGGAAATTGGCTGGATCAGTAGGTGCTGACTTCATTGATAGATTAATCTATGATTGAGATATTGCTGCATGGACTTTTAGGAGGTAAGGACTAGCTTTAATAGACTTAACTTTCATTGAAAGTGATAATTAGACATATGCCCCAGGGAGGTATATCTTGTCTCCCTCCCTCTCCTTTTACTCTTCTTTCTAGCTGTCTTTAAGTGAGCAGCTCTTCTCTGCTGTGATTTTCACTTAAACTATTCTGGTTTACCACAGGCTAGAAAAAAATGATCATGGACTGAACTCTCTAAAACTGTGAACTAAATAAACTTTTTTTTCTCTTAATTTGATTTATTCAGGTATTTTTTCATAGTAATATAACATGACCAACAGTGTTATACATTAAAGATGATTTTAAATGATAAATACTATCTTGATTATGTACTAAAGTTAAGTAAAATGTACTTATTATTGGGTTTCATAAGAAAATTATGATTATAATAGTTTCTAGTTTATTTTTAACAATTGAAAATAACCAAAATATAGCCAGTTGTCTATAGGGTATATATAAAAATTTAATACATAATATTATATTTTTATATATTTGGGACATTAGGTAGTGTTTGGTTTTTAATATTATATATGAAGACATTTCAAGCTCTCTCCTTTCTCCTTCCTCCTTCCCTCTCCCCTTTCCTTCCTCTCTCCTTTTTGTTCTTTCAGATATATATATGAGTGTGTACATATTTGCACTCACACACATAGAAGAAAGCCTTGACTAAGATTCTAGACATCAGAAAATCAGTATTTTTATCACTGATAACTTAATTGTCAATCTTTCACTAACCTCAGGTTTTTAGTTTGTCTTATATCCCATGGAATCCAGTAGTAGAGAGAGCTCATCAGTTATGATAATTGCATATTAAATATGTATATAAAATATGAATTTTATGAGAAGCTTGCTTGATTCTCAAAAGATCAAGTATCAATAAGTTAGAAATAAGAAAAGTTTTCTAGATCTCATAGTATCCTTTGATAATGTGGATGCTTGAGAATGCTTGTTTGTGATCCTTTCCTCCATGAAACCAGGCATGATTAGAAGTATGACCTAAAGGACTCCCCGTGTCAAAAGGGAACTTTTAATCTTCTGTTTATTTAGGTAGTATCTATGGTATGTTAATTTGAATTGAAGAGTACACAGAATTCACTGCATTATGAAAAAACAATGGTAAATTCTTCCTTGAGAAAGACCAAGACTATAGCTATATATTATTCTCCTAGGGGACAATTCAAGCTTTTATGTATTCAAATTTATGTAAATAACTGTTGGATTTGGGATGCATTATATTTGTTTAGCTTATAACATAGATGATTTTTTTTAACTTGTATTATGATGTTCTCAACAACTAGCAGCAATACTAACATCTAAAATTTGAATCCCCAGACTTTAAATCAAGGGCAGAAACAATATTTTGAAAGAAAAAAAGCAGTTGACTATCATAGTGTATGGAAAAAACCATGTGTACTATTTCATTGTATTGTGACAGGTATAATTTTAGGTGACAGGTTGGTTCATCTTGTTGTTCCCAAAGGTATAACAACCTCATACCTTGTTCACACTGCTCAGAAACAATCATCTCCTTTCTTTGAAGCCTATTAGATTTCTCAGAAAGTTGCTTGCATAAGGAACCCCTCAAATAAACTTGTTATGCATTGGGAAATGGATTATGCCTGTGAACTGGGAGACAGTTGATCCTTCAGGGTAGTGTTTATGGGGAAATAAAAACCAAAAGGAAAATTCATTTTGACAAAGCTGGAAAGGCTTAGGGGGACTGTTATGTAGGGACACTTCACTCCAGAGGAGTGGGATGGAAGGGATAGGGGGTAGAGGGTGGGAGGGTGGGACTGAGAGGGGTGGAAAGAGGGTACTGTGGTAGAGATGTAACCTGAAGTAATAAATAAATATTTAGAAAAAAACAACTTCTCAATTATCTCTCTTTTACTGGGAGCCTGGGATTGCAAAGGACTGGACCAATCAAGGCATTTTATTTTTACACCTGTGTTATTGGGAATGCATATGTTGATTAACATAATTAGCATTTAGATATGTAGCCCAATTAAATAATTTACCAAGTCCCCATGCAGAAGGTTCTATATTGTTGTGTTCTATGTAGGAAACACACAGAATAGAAAATAGATCTGATTCAACTCTTCTGTTTGAATATTTTTATTTATTATTTATTTTTATTGTTTGAGACTTTTATTTTATTCTACTTCATGGTAAATATTTTGAGTTTATATGAATCAATATTGTCCTCAGGGTTTAATATCATATATATATAGATAGATAGATAGATAGATAGATAGATAGATAGATATAGATATAGATATATCCCTTTACACAAATATTATAACATACCTGGCATCATTTAATAGGTAGTAAGTGGAGTTCTAAAGCCTTCAATAGATCTAGCCTCATATCATGATAGTGTATGTAAAACGATTGAGAACAAATATCTTTGCCTTAGGTCATCAAATTTTGACAAAGGAACACACTGTGGCATCTAATTGGTTAAATGGGTTGCAGGGTGGCTTCCTAAATCAGCAAAGAAAACTTAAGTGACTTCATTGCCAGAATGCTCTTATTCAAGTCACTTCCTGTGCCCTTTAGCCTCAACCCAATGACTTCCTCATGTGTCACTAATAATCAAGCTGTGTTCAATGGTATTTGAGTGATCCTGGTTTGCCCTTGGCTTAGTCCTGTTGTCTTGGAAAAGACTTAGTAATAAAATTAATTTTTACTTTGAAATAAAGTAAATAATAATAATAATAATAATAATTTTTACTTTTGGATGATGCACATGGTCATACTAATTTTTGTACTTTAAGGATAGATGTGCAGTATTTGCAAAATGAAAATATACATGTAACATATATTTTGGGCACAGTTTGACTTTTACGCTTTTCCAGATGCACTTTAGGAGTTGAACTGGCTCAAAGTTTTGTAGAATTTCATTTCCTAAAAGCCATAGAAGCCTGGGTGGTTTAGGTAATTAAGCATTTGGGTAGTTCCACACTATGCCTCATGTATAACATTAGGCACTCTCTGGATCAAATGCGCCAACTACTAATTGACCCTTCTCAGAAGATCCTCAACCATGGAGGAAGCACACCCACTCTCCAAAGTCTACATGGTATGACCTGTTTGTTTAGTTCTTTTCATCTTCTTGTTCTTTCCCCTCCTTCTCCTCCTTGTCCTGGTACTGGTATTCAGAGAAATGTTTGGTTTTGTACAAGGGAGCTAAGTACTTGAGAGTAGGCATTAGCCACCAGTGTTGGAGAACTAGTAAGTTTGAGAGTGATTATCCTCATTTCTTTGCCTTTCCTCTGGATTCTGAGCCTCTGCAGCAGCAAGCCTGGAGTATTTGCCTGTTTGGTTTCCCTTTACTTACAGAGGTATAGATGCAGGCAAGTTATTGAACTGGCATTCACAGCATTGCCTCCAGCCAAGGTTTTCTCATATTTGTCAACCAATTCATTGCTACTGGTAGTTATCAGTCCAGTTGGACAGTAAACATTTACTTTATCTTCTGGCTTGGAGCAAGCGACTGTCAGTCAGTGTAAAACATAGGCATCTTCTAAAAGAACAGTACCGCACTGAGATTCAGCAGTTCAGACATCATTCCAGTCCTTTTTTCCGCTGCTTTTATTTTTAGTCTTAAGAGTAAAGAAGCAGAGCAAAGTGCATGGTTCTTAAGATGATGGCAAACATTTTATTTTTTTCCTTTCTGTAGAATCAAGACAGTTGGAAGGATGCTTGGAGAATTTAATAAATGTCAAGGGCACTTGTGGCTACTAGAGATGCTTGCTTTTGTCTGATAAAAAATGTAGAAAAGATAGTGGAAGATATTGATTGCTTAAATTGGACTTACTTTTAAGTGAGCCTTAACTTCAGTCTGGAAGATAGCTTAGAGAAAAATCATTAGAACTATTCTTCTAAATTGTAATTTAAGAAGTATGTGTGCCTGTGTGTGTGTGTGTGTGTGTGTGTGTGTGTGTGTGTGTGTGTGCGTGTGTAGACATGGAGAGAGAAAGAGAGTGAGTGAGTCCATAGATTGCCCCCTGAAAAGTTTGTTTCAATATATTTTAAGTAAATAATAATTATTATATTAAAATTGGTTAAAATATGAAAACCATCTAAAAAGTATGACTTATATTACAAACCCAAAATGTTTCTGCACCTCGAGGTCTATCTGCATTTCTTCTTGCTGTATTTTCAAGACAAAATAACATAAGAAAAAGAGATTCAACATTAGGGAATTTTTTTCTGAGATGCAGAAGAATATAAAAGTATATTGATTAAAATATTAAATATTAAAATAAAATTATTGATAAATGTTGAGTATTTGAAAGTTTATAGAAAGCATACTTACTATTTATAGAATAATGAAGTATATATTATTGAATTAACAAATTGATTAAGCTTTCTTTAAAAATGCTGTTTTAAAATGAAATGATTATTTCAAAATTATAGAAAGCTGAAACTGAATAAATAATGCTGATGTACTTGGACTCACAGAAATAGTAGATGTCATTACCACCCTAAGCATAAAGAATCAAAGGCAGCAAGTAACACTTCCAAAATGCAGAAACATCAGGGTTCACAGAGGATAGGTTACAACAGGTGCAGAGAAACAAGAGGCTCAACCTACTTGTGCCAGAACACCCCAGTAGTCCCAAGTTAAAGCAGAAAGGAAGTCACCCAAACTATTTCACATTATTGTTGATGACTTTTAGGAATTAACTATAATTATAAACACAGAAGGTTTAGGAAAGTGGAGGTTATAGTTTCTCTTCCAAGATCCTTTATCTCACTAGTCCTGGGTAATGGCTAGGTTTCCAGTACCAGGCATGATTTCTCTCTTGTCTAGTGGGTCTTAAGTCCAATTAGAGAGTAATTGGTTACCATCAAGGTCTGCAAGCCACTATTACATCCTTAGAGTTCTTGTGATATTCTGGTCATTATCATGAGTTTAACAAGGACAACAATAAAAAACATGCTAGGGTGGATGGGGGAAAGCCATGAGACCTCAAAATTTACATAAGAATTACAGGTACCTAAGGAATTCTGAGAGCAAAAAAATAATCCTCTTCAGGGAAGAACACACAAATTGGTTATTCAATACCAAATGATCAGTATAAACATACATGCAGGTAACATTATACAGACTGATCAGGTTGCATTTATGTATTTAGGAAGATATAGGTATATAATGGCAATTAATGAAAAAAGAGGCAATGAATTTGACAGAGAGCAGGGAGAGATATATGAAAGGGTTTTGGGGGTTGGGAAATGAAATAATTATATTATTATCTCAAAAATAAAAAAACAATAAAAATAGAGGGGAAGAGATTTTATGTGATGAGTTCTGGAGATTAAACCATGTGTACACAAAACAGAACTGAGAAAATACAAGAAAAACATTATGAGAATGAGAGAAGGAGGCATGAGCAGACAGAGAATATTCAACACACATGCATACAATCATTTTATTTCTTTGGTTTTATTATATTCCTCAATTAATAGAGCAGACCAGTCTTGGTTGTCTAGATAATTTGCTTAAATTCACCCAGCTAGTGAAAAATCAGACCACTGCCTTACATTTATGCTTCTTATTCAGTATTCATTGCTAATAACTATGCCATGTTGTCATTCTGATAATGATAGTTTCAGCCACTTTAAACCATCCAAAACAAAATGTCAAAGAAAATATATAGAATGAAATCAGAATTTATTAGTAGTAATTCAAAAGCAAGAAACAAAGGCAAAATTCAGGTAATAGAGGTAGTATATCAGAAAATTCTGCTTCATTCTTTCCTATTCTTTACTTATCTTCCTATTCTTTACTTTTCTTGCATATTTTATGTCACATTCCCAGCAAAAGCTCAGAATTCCTATCACATCTACACCAAATTATTTCTTGCATCCTCAGGGCCTCAGGGATGAGTGTTTCTGCAAATTGAATGGGAAGTGCATTGCAATATTCCAAAGGTTCATAAGTTAGCACAAATTTACAGCACATCTTGGCCCCTAGCCTAGACTGCCAGTTTAGGGTGTGTAAGACTAAGAGTCAAGAGTGAAAATGGATTCTGATTTCATACTCCTGTATTACATGGAAACTGAGAGAAATGGTTTCAATATTTTACCATGTGTGTTAATTCCATATTCCATCCTGACTGGCAATATCATCCAAGTGGGCTGTGATCAATGATGGTGAATAAAACTTTCTTAAACTGAGAAGTAAATGTATTGTGCCTTTTACAGCATTACATATCTTTGTGCATTCTGTAGAAATGTTTTCAGTAACATGGAGAAATTCTCAAAATTTTAATTTTATGAACATGAAATAAACAGGACAAGCATTGATTCATTTTGTCTAAGTTTTCGTTTCAATATCCTCCATTAGATGGTAGGATTTTAAGAAGATAGACAGTCAAATGACATCATTAATTGGTATACAAGGTGTTTTATTTGGGTTCAGAGAGGAACAGAGATGGGGGTGGGGATACAATGGCAGCGTTTGTGAATCATGTTTAGTATTGGGACTCACAACAAAGGTAATGAGAAATGCACTGTCAAATAAAGGAGAACTAAGTGAAGGCACAATCAAATCACTAATATTTTAACAGGAGGGAATATCACAATTACACTTCTTAAATGGAACCATTTTTTTCAAAGATCAAGTATAATAAATATGATATGGGCACTGGAGAGACTGCTCAGTTGGTAAAATGTGTGATATGCAGACATGAGAACTGGAATCCAATCCCCAGAATGTACATAAAATCTGGACACAGCAGTGTGTCTATAAACCCCAACTTTATGGGTAGAGACAGGAGGATCTTGGTATTTTTTGCCTAGGCAGTGTACCCAAAAAATGAGTTTCAGTTCAGGGACCATATCTGAAAAAAATTAGGTAGAGAAGCAACTGAGGAAAGGAGTTTCAACATCAACCACTGTCCTCTAATGTGTCAGCACAGGTGAGCATCTCTGCTTAAACATGTGTATGCACACATGTACAGCACACACACACACACACACACACACACACACACACACACACACACACACA
>CAJQZJ010032348.1:39244-63581 GCA_907164525.1 Lophiomys imhausi
ACACACACACACACACACACACACACACACACACACACACACACACAGGGATGTCACTTGATAAAAGGAAGAGGAAGAAGCCAATGTTGACAATTGGGAAGCAATTGTATTCCATGCAGAAGGACTGATGATAGCCAAACATAGGGGGTGGAAGACTCCTCTATGGATGGTCAGAAATGAGATCTGCTGGATTTTATTTGAATATAGATAAATAAATGCTGAAAGAACATGGAGGATCCAAGTCAAAAATAAGAAAAATAAAGGGAAAACTGGAACTACAAATTTTGGAGTATAGTCAAAGAAGACAAGGCCAAGATCTTTCAGATTCCATCCCCTGAAACTTATCTTAGTCTTGAAATAGGACATTCAAATTTTCAAAATTTATGAAGAGGTTGTGTGAGGTTGTGGAAAAAAATACCACCACCCCGCCGCAGCTCCCCTGGTGCATAAGAATCTGACTTCTTGATCCCTAGGACATTCCTTCGAACTCTATGTTTCAGGAACTAGATAACCACAAAGTTGCAGCTGTTACCAAAGGCAATGGCCCCACCCTAACAGGGCCAAAGGTTAAGTTTACATAACCAAATATATTGTTTCTCTTGTGTCGCCACCTGTTTGTGGTTTTTGTGCTTAAAAACTGCCTGTAACTGTTGTTCAGGGTTCACTCCTTCCCCGAAGGTAGTCGAACCCCAGCACACTGGCTTAATAAAAATCCTCTTTCCTTTTGCAATGAACCTCGGTCTCTGGTGGTCTCAAGGCATCAGGACCTCGGGAGACCCACAGGGTCCAACAGTTTCCCTTTATCTGCCAAATCCCTACTGTTTTAAGACACCATAGGTATTGCTTTAAAAAAAAAATAAATGTTTGCCTTCATGAATAATGCAAATGCACTCTCACACCAGCTCCTTCTGTTTCAGTGTTTCCACATTTTAAGGTGGGTTTCCCAGACCTATCAAATTTGTTTGCAGACAAACATATTTTATTTAATTTCATTGTTGTATAGAGGCCCCTCATTCAGATGTACTTACAACTTATTTATCCACAGATGTTTATGATTTGTACAGTATGCCCCAGGCTCTTACATATTCGAATAATCTCAGCCTCTCACAATGACTGGAGATACCAGTGGAAGGACATTTGGAGTCTTTGCAGAGGTTTCCAGCTTTAGCTGGAAGAGGGCAAGAGCTTTAGAGGGCCCTGTTCTCATCTTTCAAGATGACAATAACTGAGTAAATTGCAATTCTAAAGCTAGTTTTGACTCATAAGCAGGACAAGATGAACATAAAATCTAGAGAAAGGTGCTCCCATGGGAAACCAGAACTCCAAGATTAGTTTATCTAGGGTACACACTGTCTATGTTCATTCAGGCAAGCCAAATCTTCAGCTATACCTGTAAAGCTGCTAAAGACCGAGGCACCACAAGGTCTCAGGAAACACTCTCCTATCCTTCCCCAATGCTCAGTTCCTAACAAGCAGTCAATGAGGACAGTCTTGTTGAACTCTGGGGAACCCGGAAGCTGGTTTGCTTGATGAAGCTTGTCAAAGAGAAAATTCAAGGCCAAGTGAAAAGGCTCACAGCCTAAGCAGGCACAGATGTTGAGACACAGTCATTTGGTTGAGAAAGATAATATCTAAGTTATGAAGATTATAGTGAGCCAAGTCTAATTATAGCATAAACAGAGTTCTTCAGTTCAACACAATTTCTGACTAGATTAACAAAATTGCCACACTTATACCCTAGCATAGGGAAGTAGATGCTAATGTCTTAAATCAAATGTATATATTTTCAGTATCTACTGTTCCATTCTACATATTAGGACTTCAACAAAATCTAAGAGACATAAAAGAATGTTGACAAAATACAGCTAGAAGAGACATAACAATCATCTAAACAGGCATATAATAACTATTGGAGGATTTTAAATAATTATGACAAATATATTCAAAGTTCTAAAGCAAAAGTTAGAGAACATGCAAGTCCATGTGCACATTTTAAACAGAGAAGGTCCTGTTAGCCATATAGAGTGGTCATCCTTAGAGTGGGGGATTCCTCCGTGTTCAGACTCAAGCTGTTCTATCCATTTGATCTTAACTACCAGATGTGGTAATAAAGGAATCATCTTTGGTATTCAGTCTCCTTGAGCCTTCATTTAACCTAAATTCCAGCCTCCTTTGACAACATCCAAGATAATATTAATTTAGTTGAGCCCAGTTAATCTAGAGGAGACTGAGAATTGATCAAATTCACTCAATATTGATTCTCTTTATTAACAATAGTATACAACCAAAATTAGCAATATAACAGAAAAAATAGGTTAGGTGGAATGTAAGTATACCAACATATATTTGGTAATTTGATTTTTGACACTGAATTATAAAGGAGATATTTTTCCATTATGTGCTACTTACTAATGCCCATGTCAATCTTGATTCTTTCCTTCATACACAGAAATACATATTTTATGGAGTGCTCATTAGGACTTAGGAGTAAAATACAACATATTATATACATGTATTAAAATAAACTATTCCATTGTACTAATAGAGATATAATACTTTCAGAAAGTAACGGGCATAACCACATTACCTTATAGTAGGAGAGTAGTATTAGAAAAGACACAAATACCAATTCTGAAAAATATTTTGATAAATTAGATTAAATTAAAATTTAGTCTGCTCAAAATATGAAAAGAAAAGCTACAACATAGGAGGGACATTTGTAGTACTTACATGCAACTAGTGGCATTTATGCAGTCCAAATAGGAGTTACAAATAATAGAAAAGGAGTAGTCAGTGGGTAAAGAACAGAAATGTCTGGGGCCAACTTTGGCAAAACTCTTACCTTTAATAAATTGATGTGTAGGGATGTTTCATGGCATTACATATGCAAAAGATATACTAGAAGCTGGCCCATGCTAGGAGAAGAATGGCAGCTTACTCAGGCACAAGAATGGTGCCTCTTCTATGTGTGTTAGGCATGAGGGCCACCCTGACCTCCTTTGGTGTATTTACTTTTAACAAAGGCATAACATGCTTCAATTTACAGGTTCTAATGGTTCAAATTTCAGTCTGCTTACCAGGTATTTGTTTTTCCCATGTCTTCATCTCTTTCTATATTGCTAACAAATGATATGGAAATAAACATTTAGTAGTACTTTGACAAGCAATTTTGGAGATAATTACTCCAACAGTTCATAGAGATTGTCATAATTTTCCCCAGTTTTTATTTGAAAGTAATTTTGTTAATGTTGTGCTATGATGTAAATAGCAGTTATATATATATATATATATATAATACTTACCATATATTTCATATTATAGATGGTATTTGATGATGATATTAGGTCTTGGAGGTATTTTGCTAATTTAAATGAAAACAAGCCACTGAAAAGCATCAAATATAAAATATTCATAAACATTATTTCAAAAAGTTTTACTGTAAGTTCTTAGAAGTCTATGAAAACATGGAAGGAAACTTCAAATTTATGTCATGGATTACTATCTTCATATAAATGACTGATAAGAAATTTTGGGAACAGCTTAAAACTTCTGGGTAGACACATGGGCAAAGCTTGGATGGACGAATCACAGACGATGAAGACTTTGGCCACTGAGCTTTATGGAAAGTCATGACATTATCCAGGATGTGCACGTTTATAAATCATGAAATGCTGTCAGGCACTGATTACCTTTAATGATTTTATTGCATAAATTTTTAAAATTTTATTTGTAGTGTGTGTGTGCTTTTGCAAATATGGGCATCAATGCCACTTTGTACTGATGGACTAGGATTAGGAGGTTGAGCTCTGGTCCTCAGCCTTATACAACACTTCTGTTACCCTCTGAGTCATTTCAGCAGCCCAGACTTTCCTTCTGGCAATCCATTCTCCACAACTAGATTTACAGTGGAGGATAGAAGTTTTTTGTTATTGCTGTTCTATGGTTTTTTTTTTTCGGTTAAAAATCATTTTTGATGCTGTCAACAAATTCTCTCTTGGCAGATTCTGTTCTTTCTTTGGTAAGGTTTGAGATTGTTTCTATTATGAATACCCTCTACTACTTTTTGGAGTTGATTTCATGCTATCTTCCATAGAAATTAAACAGTGTCACTGTAAAGAATGTGACAAATGAGCCTGGATTCACCTCTGGTGGAGAATGTTAGAAAAGAAGCCAGGAAAGAGCAAGGTAAAAAAGCCTGCTCCTGCTCATTTGTGATGTCTCAGTCAGCCTGAGAAATTTCAGATTAAAGCTTGCTTGGTGTTTTGACCATGTTGACTGAAATGCAAAACTGACTGAATCAGGAAAATTGTATTAACTATTTTCATTGTCTGCTGCTCTATAGTCTATCTTGGGGGATAATGCACAGATAAGTTTTCAATCTTTATTTGCATGTGCTCTTTGGCTTAATTTTGACTGAACAAAAGCACAATAAATCTTTCTGTTTGCTTTCTTAATTCTTTTCTTTATTTTAAAAAACTTTTAATGCTTATTTGTATGCATATATGCATGTGTGTATGCGTGCATTCATGTGTGTGCATATGTGTGTGTGCATATATAGTGCCAATGTGCCTGTGTTCCTGTGTAAGCATCCTTGTAGCTCTACTCAGCATAGCAATAGGGCTGCAAGTGTGTATATATATGTATATATATGTATGTATGATATATATATATATATGTGTATGTATGATATATATCCCTGGATTTTTATGTGTATGTGAGAGATTAGAATTCAGGTCCTCATGTTTGTACAAGTGCTCTTATCCACTGAGCCATCTCCTAGCATCCCTTCTCACTTCTCATAAAATAATTGTAATAGAATATAATTCATCTGGACAGTCTACCAATGTATAGCCCAGAAGTCACTGGCTTTTAGGTTATTTACACAGTTATGCAAGAATATCCACCTAAATCTATTTAAGCACATTGTATCTGTACAAAAGAAGCCTTGTGTACTAGTAAGTCACATTCCATCTGTTATCACTTCACAGTCACGGGGTTTTGGTGATTATGAATTTCTTTTCTTCGTCTTTTTTTTTTTTTTAACTACCAATGGACTGGGACTTCCTGAAGTCTGTCATTACTTCACATGAGATAATTTCAGAGGGTGGTGTCCTTGGCGTCCTTCCTAATCTGTACTAAACTACCTCACCTCTGCACTGCTAGAGATGGAGAAGGGACAGTGTTCTCTCTCTCTCTGAGTAGTGCCTCTGCTTTATGAAAGAGGGATTGGGTTAGTTGGCAATTCGAGTTCTTATTTCTCATCATGAAATCTCTTTCCTGTCTATAAACTTAAGCAAGAAATATATGGTTCATAGTCTTTAAATTGCATTCCATTCTGAGTACTGTCATAAAATGTTCTGCAGTCTCTTTTTGTCCTGCTAGGGACATGAATCATCTTTTGGCCTAACATATCTGTGGTATATACAGCACCTACCTACCAGTCTCTTAGTATTTATCTTATTAGACAGTCTGTTGTGTTATCATAATACTCATGAATAAATATGCATTATTTTACTTAAAAATGGCCTCAGAGGATAAGAGTGATATCAAAGGCATCATGGGAAAATGCATTAAACATGGAATAACAAGTTGGTTTTAGTACTATATGTCAGGGATGTAGGACATATCAGCAAAACCATGATGCATGAAAGGTCTAGAATTATTAGCTATCCACTGTGTTTTTGTTGCTACCTTGGAAGAACCTTTACTATAACAGTTCATTTAATTCTAGAGCATATACTATACATAAGATTATGATCGTTGGTTTTCACAAAGAAATATAGTTATGAGAGATTAAATTGCCTCTTGGCATCTCTCGCAGACACGGAAGCCACTAAACCCGGGATTCGGGAACTCCCATTTGGAGAGGCGCCTGGTAAGATTGACCCAGACTCACAGCAGGCAGAATCAGAGGCCACTTGGCGATAAATCGCTGGCCTATTGGGCTCCCCACACCTCAGGTAGAACTTATACCCACTTCAAAACCTTTGCAAGATAGTGGAAGGCTTAGCAAGGAACAAACAGGGGGCTCAGCGGGTGGTCCGCAGCCACTCATGAAGCGGAGGGTGGGAGGTTCCGAGAGAACGCGGAAGCCGGGAACACAAAGGCAAGCGGGAGGGGCCGAATCCCGCGCACTTACGGCAGTGCAGCTGGGGAGGGAGCCCGGCTGGCAGGGCCAAATCCCCGCGAACCCACAGCAGGTCAACTGGGGAGAGAGCCAGGCGTGGGCGGGGCCAGGGATCCGTGCAGCCACGGCTGAGCTGCTGGGGTGAGAGGACAACTCAGGCGGCTGGAGGATCCGGGGCTCGGTGCACCCATGGCCTAGCAGCCAGGGAGGGGGACCCGCGGCTGCGCAGACAGGGAGGGAATCAGGCACAGAGGCCAGGCCTGTGGCGAGAGCCTAGTGAGAAACCAGAAATCGGGACCATAGCTGTATTCTGGAAAATCCAGACATATTAGGTATGGAGCCACACCCTGTCAGGCTCCGTGACGACAAACAAAGCCCACAGAATCTGTGCCTGGGCAAACAGGTCCATACCATCAGAACCATTACAGGCTGATAACTCAGAGTGCAACATAGAGAAGTCTGAATTGGGAGCAGTGAAACAATCCTGGTCCATTACTCACAACCTGGGAATAGGCTGCACCAGCTCACAGTGCCTCAGGCGATTAAAACCACAGTGACCCTGAAATCCCCCTGTAAGCAATGACAGATAGCCAAGTAACTCGTCCCCTGCACCAAATCATCCACTGTGGTTCCAAGCACAGAAAACAGACAGCTAAACGCATCCAATGGCCAAAGGTCAAAAAAAAAAATAGAAATCAAGGAAATATGACTCCAACAAAGCAGAATAATCCTAGCTCATCCAATTCAGATGACCTCACACCAACATAAACACATGAAAACGTTGACAATTCTGCATTATGGAAAGTGATAGAGTCCCTGCAAGAAGAACTTAAATCTATGAAGGAATTCAAAGAAGCCACAATTCTACAAGTCAAAACAAGAAACAACACCATTAAAGAGCTCCAAGCCAAGGTGACAGAGCTTGAACAGGAAAAGGACAAAGCAATGAAAGATTTTCATACAAAAACAAGCAAGCTGGAGAAGGAAATGTACAAAACAAACAAAACCATACAAGACATGAAAATAGAAATAGAAACAATAAAGAAAACACAGTCAGAGTTAAAAGAGGAAGTGGAGAACCAAGGGAAGAGAACAGGAACTACGGATGTGAGTATCAACAATAGGATGCAAGAGATGAAAGACAGGATCTCAGGCATGGAAGATTCAGTGGAAGAAATCAGTACAACATCCAAAGAAAATGAGAAGGCCAAAAAATCTCTCACCCACAACATCCAAGAAATCAAGAACTCAATGAAAAGACGGAACCTAAGAATTATAGGTATAGAGGAAAGAGAGGACTCTCAACTCCAAGGTCCAGGAAATATCTTCAACAAAATCATAGAGGAAAACTTCCCAAACCTGAAAAAAGAGATGCCAATAAAAATCCAAGAGGCTTACAGAACACCAAACAGATTAGACCAGAAAGGAAACTCCTCTCGCCACATAATAATTGAAACACCAAATGTACAGAACAAAGAAAGAATATTAAAAGCTGTAAGAGAAAAAGGTCAAGTCACATACAACGGCAGGCCCATCAGAATTACACCTGACTTCTCCTCAGAAACGTTAAAAGCTAGAAGGGCCTGGTCAGATATACTACAAGTCCTGAGAGATCATAGGTGCCCAGCGAGACTACTTTACCCAGAAAAACTCTCTATCAACATAGATGGAGAAAACAAGATATTCCATGACAAAATCAAATTTAAACAATATCTACCCACAAACCCAGCCCTACAGAAAATCCTAGAAGGAAAATTCCAACCCAGAGAAGAAAACTCCACCCAAGAAAACAAAGGGAATAGAAAACCCCTCAGCAACTAAACCAAAAGAGGCACAGGACCACCACCTATACCAAACTAATGGGAAATAACAACCCCAGGTCACTAATATCCATCAACATCAATGGACTCAACTCCCCAATAAAAAGACATAGGTTTATAGAGTGGATCCGCAAGCAAGACCCTTCCTTATGCTGTATACAAGAGACACATCTAACTACAAAAGATAGACACTGCCTCAGAGTAAAGGGCTGGGAAAAGGTTTTCCAAGCAAATGGACCCAGGAAGCAAGCTGGAGTAGCCATCCTAATATCAAACAAAACAGACTTCCAACTGAAGTTAATGAAGAAAGACAAAGAAGGGCACTATATACTCATTAAAGGGAATATTCATCAAGAGAAAATCTCAATACTGAACATCTATGCCCCAAATACAAAGGCACCTACTTTCGTAAAAGAAACACTTCTAAAACTTAAAGCGCACGTTGATCACAACACATTAGTAGTGGGAGACTTCAACACCCCACTCACAACAATGGACAGATCATCAAGACAGAAGACAAACAGAGAAATATTGAGTCTAACAGAGATCATGAAACAAATGGACCTAACAGATATCTACAGAACGTTTCACCCAAACACAAAGGAATACACCTTTTTCTCAGCACCCCACAGTTCCTTCTCCAAAATAGACCACATAGTTGGTCACAAGGATAGTCTCAATAGATACAAGAAAATTGAAATAACACCTTGTATCTTATCAGACCACCACGGAATAAAGCCTGTCTTCAACAGCAAAAGAATCAACAGAAAGCCTACACACACATGGAAATTGAACAGCTCCTTACTGGATGACCACTGGGTCAGGGAAGAAATAAAGAAGGAAATCAAAGACTTCTTAAAATCCAACGACAATGAAGACACAACATACCCAAACCTATGGGATACATTGAAAGCTGTGCTACGAGGAAAGTTCATAGCACTAAGTGCTTTCAAAAAGAAAATTGTGACAGCTCATATTAGTGAACTAACAGCTAAGCTGGGTGAATTGGAAAAAAAAAGAAACAAACACTCCCAAGAAGAGCAGAAGGCAGGAAATCATCAAACTTAGGGCTGAAATCAACAACTTAGAATCAAAAAGAACTATACAAAGAATCAATGAAACCAAGAGTTGGTTCTTTGAGAAAATCAACAAAATAGACAGACCCCTAGCCAAATTAACTAAAAGGCAAAGTGAAAGAACCCAAATCAACAAAATCAGAAATGAAAAGGGAGAAATAACAACAGACATTGAGGAGATCCAGAAAATATTCGGGCATTACTTTAAAAATCTATATTCCATGAAATTTGAAAACCTAAGCGAAATGGACAATTTCCTCGATAAATTCCACCTACTAAAACTAAATCAAAATCAGATTAACAGCTTAAACAGCCCAATAACACCCAAGGAAATAGAAACAGTCATTAATAATCTCCCAACCAAAAAAGCCCAGGGCCAGATGGCTTTAGCACAGAATTCTACAGGACCTTCATAGAGGAACTAACACCATTACTTTTCAAACTCTTCCACCACATAGAAACAGAAAGAACACTGCCACACTCATTCTATGAGGCCACTGTCATTCTGATTCCTAAACCACACAAAGACCCAACAAAGAAAGAGAACTTCAGACCAATCTCCCTCATGAACATAGATGCAAAAATACTTAATAAAATACTAGCAAACCGAATTCAAGAACACATCAAAAGTATCATACACCATGATCAAGTAGGCTTCATCCCTGGAATGCAGGGATGGTTCAATATACGAAAGTCTATCAATGTAAATCACCACATAAACAAGATGAAAGAAAAAAAACACATGATAATCTCGCTAGATGCAGAAAAAGCATTTGACAAAATCCAACACCACTTCATGCTAAAAATTCTGGAGAGAACGGGCATACAAGGACCATACCTAGAAATAATAAAGGCAATATACAGCAAGCCAGTAGCCAACATCAAATTAAATGGAGAGAAGCTTGAAGCATTTCCTCTAAACTCAGGGACAAGACAAGGATGTCCACTTTTACCATATCTCTTCAATATAGTACTTGAAGTCCTTGCTAGAGCAATAAGACAACTAAAAGAGATCAAGGTGATAAAAATTGGAAATGAAGAAGTCACATTATCCCTATTCGCAGATGATATGTTAGTATACATAAGGGACCCCAAAAACTCCACCAAAGAACTCCTACAGCTGATAAACAACTTCAGCAAGGTGGCTGGATACAAAATTAACTCAAAAAAATCAGAAGCCCTTCATTATACAACAAACAAATATACCGAGAAAGAAATAAGGGAAACAACTCCCTTCACAATAGCCACAAACAACACAATATACCTGGGGGTAACTCTAACCAAGCATGTAAAGGACCTATATAACAAGAACTTCAAGCCCCTGAAGAAAGAAATGGAAGAGGCCTTTAGAAGATGGAAAGATCTCCCATGCTCATGGATAGGTAAGATCAACATAATAAAAATGGCTATCCTACCAAAAGCAATATATAGATTTAATGCAATTCCTATCAAGATACCAACACAATTCTTTATAGCCCTGGAAAAAGCTATTATCAACTTCATATGGAACAACAAAAAGCCCAGAATAGCTAAATCAAACCTGTCCAATGAAAAAACATCTGGAGGTATCACCATTCCAGATTTCAAGCTGTACTACAGAGCAACAGTAATAAAAACAGCATGGTACTAGTTTAGAAACAGACCAGTGGATCAATGGAATCGAATTGAAGACCCAAACATGGACCCACACACCTATGGCCAACTAATCTTTGACAAAGAAGCCAAAGCCACACAATGGAAGAAGGACAGCATCTTCAACAAATGGTGCTGGTCCAACTGGATATCCACTTGCAAAAGAATGAAATTAGACCCATACCTATCACCTTTTACCAAACTTAAATCCAAGTGGATCAAAGACCTTAACATAAAGCCGGCCACACTAAATATACTAGTAGAAAAAATAGGAGAAACCCTCGAACTCATTGGCACAGGTGACAACTTCCTGAACAGAACACCAACAGCTCAGGACCTGAGATCAACAATCAATAAATGGGACCTCATGAAACTGAAAAGCTTCTGTAAGGCAAAGGACACTGTCATTCGAACAAAAAGGCAACCAACAGACTGGGAGAAAATCTTCACCAACCCCACATCTGATTGAAGGCTATTATCTAAAATCTACAAAGAACTCAAGAAACTAAATGCCAAGAAACCAAATAATCCAATCAAAAAATGGGAGATGGAGCTAAATAGAGAATTCACTACGGAGGAATCCCTAAGGGCTGAGAGACACCTGAAGAAATGTTCAACATCCTTAATCATCAGAGAAATGCAACTCAAGACGACCCTGAGATTCCACCTAACACCTGTTAGAATGGCTAAGATAAAGAGCTCAAATGATAGCGCATGCTGGCGAGGGTGTGGAGAAAGGGGAACCCTACTCCATTGCTGGTGGGAGTGCAGGCTTGTGCAACCACTATGGAGGTCTGTCTGGCGATATCTTAGAAATCTAGGAATTACCTTGCCTCAGGACCCAGCCATACCACTTCTGGATATACACCCAAAGGACCTCTCACGGAGACATAGGGAAGTCTCCTCATCTGTGTTCATAGCAGCCTTATTTGTAATAGCTAGAAATTGGAAACAACCCAGATGTCCCTCAATTGAAGAATGGATTAAAAAATTGTGGTACATCTATACAATGGAATATTACTCAGCTATAAGAAACAATGAAATCATGCAATTTGCAACCAAATGGATAGACCTAGAGAAGCTCATCCTGAGTGAGCTAACCCAGTCTCAGAAGGATGCACATGGCATCTATTCACTTATAGTAGAATTTTAGCTATATCGTACAGGATATCTCTACTACAACCAACACACCAAAAGGAACATGGACATAAATTTTTTTTTATCTTTTTCTTTTTCCTTTTCCCTTCTCTTTTTCCTCTCTTTTTTGTTGATATTCTTTGTTTTTGTGGGTTTGTGTGTTTGTTGGTCTTTTTTTTTAGTATTCCCCCAGTAGCAAGGAGACACCTTTCACTGGCAGTACTGCCTCGTAGGCCCCCGGAGAATGAAGAGGCTCTTGGCCTTCATATGACTCCTGATCTGTGGTGAGAGACTGTTAGGCAGGGACACTCCACCCCAGAGGAACAAGACGGAAGGGTCAGGGGTTAGAGCGTGGGAGGGTGGGGCTGGGAAGTGGGAAAAGAGGACAATCTGATAAGGATGTAACCTGAAGCAACAAACAAATAAATTTATTAACTAAAAAAAAAAAGGGGGGGCAGGTGGCAGGGCTGAAACACTGTGAATGGAATAGAGGATACAGCCGTTCAGCCTCGTTTTGCAGACCTCCAGGTGTCGAGAAGACGTGGAGCTAAGGTAAAATACAAGAGAATTGTGGTGTTGGCCCATGCCTTTGACTTCAGCGGAGAAGGGGGGGGAGCACCCTAGAGTTGGTGGTCTTATGTATTCTGGAGTCATACGGAGTGGGGTGGTAAGGGTGCATACTCTTGGTTCCACCATTCAAGAAGAGTACACCCTTGGTCCCAGCTCCCAGCACACTGGAGACAGAAACAGGCAGATCCCGGAGCTCAGGGTCAGCCTGATGCAGGGAAAACTCTAAATAGAGAAAGACTTCGATCCAGGAGTGGTGGAACACATCTTTGATCCCTTCAGATGGGAAACACAGGTCTCTGATCCCAATAATTAGAGTTCAGAGACACACACATGGGATTTGGAGGGACCTAGGTTTGGAGGCTACTTACAAAAGGCCTTCTCCATGCAGGCAGATTGTCCTTTGGGATCTCAAAATATATACACTGGAGCTGGTTTAGCTTCAATGTGACAGAATGATTTCTTCTTTAACCCGGATTGAAAGATAATGCTTTGTATGTTGTCGGAAGGCCAAATTTGCTTCAGGAGAAGTACTACCTAGCCCCCCCCCCAAAAAAAAAAAGAGGGCAATTGTCCCAGGGTTGGGATTGGGGCAGGGCTCTGTTCTTATCTTTCCAGGAGAACCGAAGCGTCCATTAGGGGAACCCGGGGACGGCTGGACAGCGGAAACCTCAGCAGAGAGCAGAATCAGGCACGAAGGAGGATGAGTGACCCAGTTGATTCTGCCTGGCAGACTTCCTTAATAGCTGTCTCCATCGGGGGCCTGCAACCACCACGGCAATCCAGTGTCGCTGGGACCGTTCAGCTCTACACAATGCCCCGGCATGAACCTCAGTGAAGCCTGCAAGATCAGCTTCTGCCTACAAACCCCTTAGGTCATCTAAACAGCTGAGAACAGAAGGACTGAAAATAAAAGGATTGTACTAACATTTTTAACCATTTTTTCCATTTGGGTTCGGGCCCCAAACAGGTCTACTAAGACCCAAATCAGCAGGAAGTCACTTTAAGAGAGTGACGTCCCATGCCCAGAGGGTGGGGAAGGTGTTTCTCCTCCCTTCTTTTTGGTTATCTGAGGGATAACTGAAAACTCCAATATTTAAGGGAAGAGATTACAAGCTGATAAATGGTCCTATTTAATGGGTTTTGGAGGTTAGCCCCAGGGAATTCCTACTTTTCCTTTTCTGTATCCTTCTTCCTCTCCTATGTAGGAGAGCATAGGCTTGATAAAAATATGTATAAACTGGACATTGGGAAGGTATACTAGGCCAATTTAATCTCATAAATGTGGCATATTTATATCTATTGTTTTGTATAATACTTACTGTTATAAGAGAAGGAACCAGCTGTTGGACTGAAAGGGGAAACCTCTGGAGGGAAGAGGGTGGAAGGGCGGGTTAGGAAGGGGGAATAGGGAGGGGTTTGTTACTGAGATGTAACTTGAAGAAAAAAAAAAGTATTTAAAAAAAAATGAGATATAGACATAGCACAGGAAGGTCCAAGAAGAAGGGGCAGATTATTGAATATGCCCTTATACCTTTGTAAAAATTAGTAGTTTATTAGGCTAAAGTGGTATTGACCATTGTTTATTGTGCAAAAATAAGATTGTATTGGAATACATCAGTATTGATCTTTGTATATTGATACAAAATTAAGATTACAGTTGGCCACAATGGTATTGACCCTTATATATGGACGTAATATTAAGATTGTATTGGGCTACATAGGCATTGATCTTTGTATATTGATACATAATTAAGAGTATATTTAACCACAATTGAATAGATCTTTGTATATTGATACAAAATTAAAGGTAACGCTTCCTAATGGTATCATACCTAGAGATACTTAAAAATAAAATGTGAAGCTCTGGCCTCGATACCAACCGTCTAAAACGGTCTAGGATAGTTAAGTAAAAAAAACTCCTAGTCATGCAAGCATGTCACTTTGTTAGCTACTATGACAGTCTATCACAGATATTCTCTAAACTACCCAGTAATCAAGTTGCTAAGAGACAAGCAACATTTGCTTATCTAAATACAAGAGATGGATAGGGCATCTTCAAACACCCCAAGAGATCTGCAGAATATGGCATTCAAAGATGTTATCTTAAATTAAGATTTTCTTTTCTTCTTCTTTTTTTTGATATCGAGACATATCAGCACCTGACAGCACCCCCTATTCTACTCCAAGTAGAAGATAAGCATCGAAGAACCTCCACTGTAAGATGGTTGAATTAGTGGCAAGCCTATCTCTTGGCATGAAAAAACCCTTTGCACCAACTGAAGACAGACTGCTGTCCAAAAAGGACAAAACTTGGTAGCAGGGAAGTCGATAGCCTAACTCTGCCAAGACAGGGTAGATAAGTCCTTCATAATCCCTGCTCTACAACAAATGTCTGTCAGAGAAACAGGACCCAAAGGCTGAAGACTGATGCAGGAATGTATGGAGAGAAAATGGGAACTGTCCAGGCAGTCATTGGTATGTCCTTTCTTAGTTTTGGAAGCTGCAGGCCCTGCACTTCCTATATAAGCAGATATATTTATCCCTCTCAGGTCTCTGAGGTGGTTGAAGAATAGACAGCTAGAGTCTCATAGTTAAATTTTGAGTTGTTTAGGAATCAAGAGGGTGTTATAGATCTAAGAAGATACTCTTAAAAGTGTGTTGCAAGTTAAAATGAATGTTGAGTCAGATATAGACCTTTAAACTCATGGAGATGGTTAGATAGTAGAATGTTAAAGTCAGGGGCCAAATATGTATAAACTGGACATTGGGAAGGTATATTGGGCCATTTAACTCTCATAAATGTGGCATATTTATATCTGTTGTTTTGTATAATACTTACTGTTATAAGAGAAGGAACCATCTGTTGGACTGAAAGGGGAAACTTCTGGAGGGAAGAGGGTGGAAGGACGGGATAGGGAGGGGTTTGTGACTGAGATGTCACTTGAAGAAAAAAAAATAAAGTATTTATAAAAAAAATAAAAAAATTGCCTCTTAGGATTAAACCAGATTTATCCACCTTTAGAGTAGAAAACCAATTTAATCTATTGGCTAAAAATGTGGTTTTATTATAAGTGAGTTACATAGTCTTTCTTTACTTTTATCATTACTTCAAGAGTAAGCTATTCTCAGTTACTGCAAGGTACTCTATAAGGAATGGGGACACATCTTTGTTCTTTCTTTCTCTCTATCTCTCTGCATACCCAGTGCCATGCCACACCACATTCCCCCTCTGTTGGTGGTCAGTTTCTATTTTATAACTTAACAACTTGGGATTTTGAATACCTAGTACATTCTGACAAATGGCTGCACAACACTACAGGATTACATAACTTCATATTCTTATATGAGGTTATTCAATTACATAACATAAGCAATTTAGAGACTGACTCTATCCAACTTAGTAGAATATAGATTTGCTATATTTTAGCCAACAATGTCTTTTTATGAGTTACTTGCCAAAAGCTTGGGGTTGTTGTAGCCATTGTTCAGGTCGCAGAATTAATGTTCATCTGAGACATTTTTCATATAAACAGAAGGCTGACCAGATATGCTAGTGTTCACAAAACATTATAATAACTGTCTACACCATTGTAAACAGCTCCAGTGCAATCTCGCTCCCTCTACCGAAAGCCCATTTGATTTTAAGGTTCTGAGTTAAAGCTTTGACAACCACGAGCCGCAAGGGTCTTCTTTGTTGACAGTAAAGCATAGCTCCCTAGGATGCCTCCTTAGAACTCTGCTGATTTTAAACAGTTTTAGAAGGTAAAAAGAAGAGAACACGTTTAAAAATTTAGTGACACACTTATAGGTTTGTTCAAAAGAAAGCCTAAGCAAATATTTTGTTCGTATGGCAACATACAACATTAAATATCTTCCAAGTTTTATGTTCTCAAAAGTAATTTCACTTTTCTTTTAGAAACACCATGTTTCTCAGAGACAGTCACAAGTGATGTAGAGTAAATTCAATAAACAGTATTCAAAGGCATAGTGACTCATGTCCCTTAATCCATAGTAAGCCTCTCTCTAAAAATTAATTTTAAAACTACCATTATTATTATTACTGTGTATGTGTTTGTGTGTGTATGTGTGAGTTTGTGCATGTGTGTATGTGTATATGTGTTGTATAGATGTATATGTGTGTTTTGTGTATATGTGTATGGTGTCTGGGTATATATGTGTTGTGTGTGTGTGTGGTGTGTGTGTATGTATATGGTGTCTGGGTATGTGTGTGGTATGTGTGTGTGGTGTGTGTGTTTGTGCATGTGTGCATGTGTGTGTATATGTTTTCTATGTGTGTGTGTGTTTTATGTGTGTCTGTGTATGATGTCTGGGTATGTGTGTTGTATGTGTATGTATTGTCTGTGTGAGTATGTGTGTTATGTGTGTATGTGTTGTCTGTGTATGTATGTGTTGTCTCTTTGTGTATGTGTGTGATGTGTGAGTATGTGTGTATGTGTGTGTGTTTTATGTGTATGTGTATGTATATGTGTGTGTGTTGTATGTGTGTGTGTATGTGTGTGTGTAGTTCAGTGATGTGACTGTGGAAGTTAATTCTTTCTTCTCTCTGTGGGTTACATGGATGGAACTTAGGTCATCAAGCTTGTGTGGGTAAGTGTTTTTACCCTCTGAGCCATCTTACCAGCTCCCATCAACTAGCTAGCTAACTAACTGACTAACTAGCTAACTAACTAAATGACTAGGATGTAACTCAGTAAAATGAGTGCCTAAAATGTGCTATGTCAGAGGTTCAGTTCCTTGCATGCAAAAGAGAAAAGAAAGAAAATACTTAGAAACATAACTGGTGGAATATTGAGGACAGGCGAACTTCCTGAGTAAACGGCCAATTTGGTTGCCAAATTTTTCTTTTTCACTCACAAAGATTCACCATATGAGTGAATGCAAAGTTTATGCATATTGAGAAAACAAGTGATAAATATTTCCTATCTTGAAGAAAATGAAATATAAGTGGGAAGTGGAAATATAAGGCTAATCTTTACTTACCAAAGCAGGCTAATGGCATTGAAAAGTGTATAAAACATAGTAAGAAGCAGACTGGCATCAGAGACTTTCACTGACAGCAAGAGCTGAAGTTTACAGGGCTTTCAACACACAGCAAGGCATAGACTGCTTCTTACAAGGCACATTTTTTTCCAGACCCTGTATTGAGAGAAATCCAAGGTTTCAGTAGACACAGAAAAGGAGCTAAAGTTCAGATGAGAGATGATTTATAAGTGACAGCCAGAGCATCCAGGGTCTGCATGGGCAGTTTACACTTGCTTCTTTCAATCTTTCTCTAAATGCCATTTTCCCTAGGTATTCTTAAAGGTCAGTACAAGTGTCCAATAAAAATATTTATGCTGCTAATGTGAGAATTTACATTTATAGAAAACATATCAACAGTGGGGTTATTTATCATCATCATCCGGGCTTCCCGTGGTCATGGGGGGGGGGCATGTGGAGAGGGTCAGATTACATTGGCAGCTCCCAGCACCTCAGGCTCAGCTCTGAACAGGAAGATGGCCAGTGTCTACGGAATTAGCTCTTCGTTTCCAAACATGCTAACTGACAAAAATCATCCGAATCCCACTTTGGAAAGAACATACCCCCCCCCCCCCCCGCTATTATTGAGAAGAACAGAGATAGCTAACAAGAGCCTGCCCTTTCAAGTACAGTCTCCTTTCCAGGGAGGCAGGGACTGAAATCCCTGATGGCAAACCTAAGCTCTTCTGCCTGCGAAGCCCCAGCACAACAGTGCCTAGGCTGCATTGTCAGGCTTTTTGATTTTCAAAGAACCAACAGAGAGCTAAGATATATGTAATCCTTTTTCATATCAGTTTTTAGCTCTCAAGCTCGCTGCCCGGTTCTTCTTTCCTGCTAGGCAATTAGAATGGTCCCCAGCTTTTCAAAGCGACATACAGATAGTTCTACCTTTACGGCCTGATTGCACAAGGCTCAGTGGCAGACTCTTCTGAGGAGGTTACAATGCAGTGATCACCTTCAAAGTCGTGGTGGGGCCTCAGACCCAGTCTCCTACAGGGCAGACACCGGAAAGAAAGCCACATAGACAATTTTGCAAAATGATATAATCAATTCAACAAATATGTCTACTGTCTCCTACGTGGAATAGCTCTCTCTACTTCTGGCATTAGCCTAGATACTTTCATGCATTACTTTATTTGATCTTTACAATGAGCTGGTGAGGAAGGCATTTGTTGGCTTCTAAGGCAAAACATGCAGCATTCCTTTGTGATCTTTTTTTTTTTTTTTTTTTTTTTTCAGTCTTCAGTCGTTCCCTAAAGGGGTGGAGGGTGGAGATCAAAGCTTCTGAAAGAAGTATCTAGCTATATGCCAATCAAGTTTCAAGTTTCATCATGGACCTTCAGTCCTCGAGCCCAGGTTCTTCTGCACAGGACACAGCAACAGTGAATAGCTGAGTGCTCTCTGCTCACAAGCAGTACTCTGACCGGGACCTGAAGTGATTTCCTATAGAAGTTGAGAAAAAAATCACCTTATTTTTTCTCTCATTTTTCGTTGTCAGTAGAGAATGTCTTTTTTTTTATTTTTATTTTTCATGATCAAAATGCTTTATGGGGATGACATTCAGATGTTTGAGGTAGAGATGAAACAGGCCTGGCTTACATTGTTCTGAGGTTAAAAAGGCTCACTTAGCAAGTGAGCCACAGTGAGTTCAAGTGCTTCAAGGACTTTGTGGCAGTGTTTGGCTTCAGGTTCTGGTTAAACATCGTAATACCATCTTAATTGCCCTACAGTTCACACAGCTTTAACAGCATCACCATTGCAATTTTACACATGAAAAAAACTCCACAGCAGGGAGTTTAAGTAATTCGCCCCAGCTCACAGAAGGCTAATACATGGTGGAGGGCAGATTTTGAGTTTTTTAGCTTTTCATCTGACTGCAAAGTCTTTACTTACAATGTCTACTCTAAAGTAGTTTTCTTCTTCTTTTTTTTTTTTTTTTTCAAACAGAAGAGCCCTCCAGAGTACATATGTAAATACCAAGCTGCTGGGATATTTGTTGATAAGAGAAGAATGAAGATGAAGTAGCTCCTGTGGTGGATGATGTGTTTGAATTAAGGTCCATAATGAGGCTCAAGCTTTGAAAAGCAATAAAAATTAGTAAGGGTGCAAAACAGGAGAGGGGAAAGGCAACCAAATAAAACATAGTATGCTTTTGGTGGACAGCTTGTGGTCTGACACAATTACATTGGTGCCCAGATAGTTCAACCAACAATAATCCAGAGTTGGGAAGCCCACTCTTGGCTCCACCTTCCTCAGTTCTTCCTGGCTGGAAGTGCACAGCTTCAATTTTCCTTTATTTCTTCAACCAAATGAAATGGGGAGATATCAGAATAAAAACACAGCTGCCCATACAATAATATAGTTAAGAGAATCAGGCCCTGTACTTCCTATAAAATCAGATATATTTATCCCTCTCAGGTCTCTGAGGTGGTTGAAGATGGCTAGAGTCTCGTAATTAAATTTTGAGTTGTTTAGGAGTCAAGAGAGTGTTATAGATTTAGGATGATGCTTTTAAAATTGTGTTGCAAGTTAATATGAATGTAGAGTTAGATATAGAACTTTAAACTCATGGAGATGGTTAGATAGTAGAATGTTAAAGTCAGGTACCAAATACATATGGACTGGTCATTGGGAATGTACGCTAAGCCATATAACCCTCATAACTGTGGCCTAATTACCTCTGTTGTTTTGTATTGTATCTATTATCATAAGAGAAAGAGCCATTTGTTGGACTGAAAGGGGAAACTGTAGGGGGAAATAAGATATACCTTAAACTTTAAAAAAAGGGAAGAGGATGGGGGGTTGAAGGTGGAGGGTGGGACTGGAGTGGGGAGTAGGGAGGGGAATGAGATTGAGATGTAACTTGAAGAAATAAAAAATAATTTTTTAAAAAAATGCACAAAACAAAACAACAACAAAAAAGAAGTGATTACAATCTAGAAAACTCAGACATTACGCTCAATGCACCCTAACAGTCATACACTTTTGGGAACTTGCTCCTAAATCAAAGGCCCCCTTTCTGTACTTATGCCAATCTGTGAGCCTTTTTTTCTGAGTGTTTGGCTTATAAATTGGCAAATTACTAAGCTAAGTGGAGGAAAGTTTAAATAAAGAGAGTCATGTAGAATATCTACAGCCATATATTAATTTTGGGTCAAATTCATATACAATAATATATGGTGGATTTTATTTTATGTTTGACTGAAATTTCCTGGAACTCTTCAAACAATACATGTTATGACAGGCCATGATGTATAATATTTTTGTATTTAGATAAATATAAAATATCTGAAGTGTCTCCTGACAGGCATTTGGTTAAAATATACAAAACTTTTCTGTTTAAATATTCTTTGTTGTGTTTCTCAAACAGTATACATTGCCTTGTATCCTAAGCACTAGCCATTGTTAGAAAAACAAACCTCAAATACAGAGAATCCTGGAGGGGAAGTGAGGAGTAAGATACTTAGTCTATATGTCCAACACTGGATTGATGAGAATTCAGAGAAATTGTGTATATCAGAAATTTGTTTGTAGAAAAATATTGTATCTTTGTCCTCTTATTTTTTTTTTTTTAATTTACAGAGAATTTTCCTCTGCTGCAAAGTTAGAACTGGAGATCCTCCCAGGGTTGCTTTCCTCTTTGCTCTCATGTAATACAAGATCTTCTTAAAGCTTCAGGGTCTGTCCAGGAGATCCAAATGGAAATGGAGGGGATGTGGTTGTCTCTCACTTTTCTTGCCTCGTTCCTCACTCATTGGGGATGTTTGAAACAGAATGTCCATATCTGCCTGGCACTGTTATAAAATATCTCTGTACTCTCTGAGATTGGCAGGTACATTAATATTGTTATGCTTCATGCACATTCTCTTGCTGGACTTTTTTTTTTTTTTTAATCACCACTCCTGTGAAATGATGTCTTTGGTACCCCTGGTTGCTTTCTACCCCAGGCCTTGTGTTTTTAGCAGCCCACTGTAAATAGATACTGTTGGTTTTCCCATTGTGCCACAGTGGTTTTTCTTGAGCCAATTATTGAAGAGCTCCAGTCTGGCTATATCTGTTACAGTGATTTCCACATCCAGGCCCCTAAAACCTCACTGTTTGTTTCATGGACACTGGGAGTTTTTTCCTTGACAAACCAGTTCCGTTTCAATAGCACTTATTGACCAATTTTTACATGACTAGTTTACATGTTTATGGCACACGCTGTCCAATAAAGTCCCCAAATTCCATGAGAAATCTATGCCTTTGATTTTGATCAGTTATAATGTAGGAAGCACACAACTTCATTTTTGGTATTGGTCCAAATTGTTTGTAAACAAATTGTTAACACAAAATCCACTCTCTGGGAAATTACCCTTATTTGGAATTGATTTTGAAACCAGTTCCCAATCTATATTTATAAAAATATGTATTCTAGCATGTACCTTAAAATTGATCCTAATGATCTTGGAACATCAAAAAGACAATACTCAATTGGCTCTGCTAGAACTCTATGAAATAGGAGAAATTCATCCAAAATTAGTAACCAAGACCTAGATCAATAAAGCATCAGAATCACAGAAGTCTTGGTACCTGGGGGTGAAACATGAGGATAGAGATATTTTAAAAATTAGTTCAAAGTCACACAACTGGGCAATGTTGAAACTTGATTCAACTTTGGGCATTCTGGGTAATGAATCAAGGCTTCTGAGAAGTGATATAAGCAGTCTAAATAATTACACAATACTTCCTAGCTACATTTTTTTTTTCCTTTTACATTCTATGAGTGTGTACCTGGTAATTCTAGGAGACTTCAAGCCTCTGAAAAATACAAATTGTAGTTTGGGTAATTTTTACTGCACATCATTAAAAGAAAAAAAAATGCATCAAAATGGTGTTTGGCTATTTGTCATCAGCACAGAAGACTGTCATGACTTGTCCAAACAGTTTACATCTCTCCTACAAACAAGTTAGAAAATCTGAATAGAGTAAATTTAATTTTAATTTAAAAGGTTACTTAAGTTTAAAACTTTGAATAGAAATGGTCTACTTTTGGGTTAAGGAGGGAAATGAAGGTCATAGAGGAAATAAAGAGAGGGATAAATAAAGATGAAAATGAAGAGAGATGAAAATACTCACCAAAGCATTATAACCACACAAGCTTCTGTAGCTAGGAGCAAGGTTAAAACACTGCCAAGGAAAATAACAATATCAGCATAAAAGCAGACTCCATGAAATGATCACCACTCTAATTGGTCTCGAGAACGTAGGAGACTGGGGTCTAAAAATGAGGCAGATTAAAGTCTCATGTTATAGACAACTTCATTCAGAGTATCTGACAGTTTATACTCTGAGAGTTAAGAAGAATCACCTGAGGAAACTGTACAACCACAAGGACAAGCCACACGTGACAAACCCATGTTTTTCCACAGAGGCACATGAATAGGAACAGCTGAAGTAAACTCACTCCTATCTGCTACACCTGGCAGGATCATGAAAACATAGTCCAAGAACAACTCAGTGTTATGAAGAAACTGAGGTTGGTCACAAGACTCTTCTCTTGTTTTCTTAGAGTTTTCTCACAAGCACCCAGAATTCCCCTTGAACACCCCATTCTCGGACCATGTTTTGACATGGAAGAAATAGAAATTAGATAACTTCTAGTTGAGCAGATGCATACGCTTTCGACCCGACCCGTGGGTCCTAGTAATTCGTGGGGGCGAGGAGGACCGCAACCTGAAAAAAGAACAGGTGAGAGAGGGAAAGGACTCAAGGAAGCAATTGCTTGTCAAGAGCCGTGTATTTGAGCGCAAAGCGCCTTTTTATAATATGTTTTACAAGGGGAGGAGGTGAGAGGGGCCAGGTGGTGGGAAAATACAGAATCTTCTTGGCCTGTGCCCTGGACGTTGTATGATCTACCCATTTTTCTCAGAAGACACGGTACACTGCTTTGAATCAATCTGTAACTGCCAACCCATTTTTCTTCAGAAGACACGGTACACTGCTTTGAATCAATCTGTAACTGCCAACCTGGAACTTTGTGGTTGCCAGGCAGTATAAAGCTGCAGGGGACATTGTGCAGGTGGGGAAAGGTAGGGGGTGAGGGTGAGAGGCGAGGGTCTTGGCTTCTGACATCTCCCCCTTCTCTGTTTATATGGAGAGGGCATCTTGTGATCAATCCCAACTACGTGAATTTAGAATTTTGGAGGTCTAATCGTGGGAGGTCTCGGACAAATTCACAACCCCAAGACATTGGTGTGAGGCGAGTCACGCTGATGGTCAAAGGCTTTAGGCTAGTGATGATAGGCAATGTCAAGGGACCCCGAGGTGGGTAAAAGGAGGGTGAGGGCCCTGTCTTAGGCTATGTAGGCTGCACCCACTCCCAGCACCACGCACTCCTTTTCGGCTGCATTGGGTGGGCCCCTGGGAAGTGGACCTACAATAATCCCATCATCGGGCTAACTCACAGCCGTCCTAATCCCTTTGTGAATGCCCAGGTTATCAGCCGTTTGTCATCTTGGGGTGTAATACTGTCATAAAGGAAGACTTCCCAATATAGAGGGCCATATCAAAGGCAGGTTTTAGATTAGGAAAAAGGCCAGTTTTTGTTGGGGTGATCAAGAGGCCAGGCTCCCTAGCGAGAGAAGTGAGGGCAGAGCCAGACATACCACGAATCCTTCTTGAGGATGTGGAAGTCTAAGGGTTGGCTGTAGGGGGAGGCAGGGGGGCTGGCAGCTGTGCCAGTCTCTGGCAGAATCACTTCAGGATCTTCTTTAGTCTTTAGTTGATGGTAATGAATTTCAACCGGCTTCTTGATGGCAGAAGCTCTGACCTCTTGATACCAACCGTCTAAAACGGTCTAGGATAGTTAAAACAAACTCCTAGTCATGCAAACATGTCTCTTTGTTGGCTACTATGACAGTCTATCACAGATATTCTCTAAACTACCCAGTAAT
>CAJQZJ010032348.1:73581-100410 GCA_907164525.1 Lophiomys imhausi
TTTCTCCCTGGCCAGGTCCCAAGGACCTCTCAGCTGCCTCTAGGAGGTGAGCAACAAAATCTGAAAACTCTTCTTGATTGCCTTGAGTAATCTTAGTCAAGGGAGAAAGAACAGAGCCTTTCATGGGAATGGCTCTCCAGGTGCTCATAGCTGCTGAAGAGGACTGAGCTAAGAGACCCAGAGAAATTTTTTTTTGTATTTGGTTAGAGGCATATTTTCCTCGACCTAGGAGTTTATCAAGCGTCCACTTGTTGGAGGGTGAGCGTGTGCTCGAGAGATTGGCTTGTGCCTGAGACCTGCAGCGATCGGCCCAATCAGCCTGCCAAGAAAGGAACTGTCCCCGAGTCAGGACTGACTGGGTGACAGTGAGCCAATCATTGGGAGTTCAGTATCCACCTCCACCCAGACTCTCAAGGAGGGAGAGAGTGAAGGGGGCATTGGGGCCATAATTTCTAATGGCCGAATTTAACTTTTCAAGATATTTAAAACGGAGTTTTTAAAGACTGTGGGGTTACTTGTATCTTCGTTATCACTTTCATTGTCAATTTCTGAATTGGGCTCGTCCTCAGAGGAATCAGCCTCAGTCTCAGGTCGGGGACGAGTTGTTCGAGAGGGCTTGTGAGAAGGACGAGAAGAGGAAGCAGGCACAAGGCGGGAAGGGGGAGGTGCGACAGGCATGGAGGAGGGGGGAGACCGAGCACCGGGCCAAGTGGCTCAGGGAGGCGGTGGAGTCTGTCGGGACTCGGAATCAGAGGCTGCGGGTGCCTGCGAGGGAGGGACCTGTGACCGGGTGACTGGAAAGGCTAGGTGGAGGGAATCTGGAGGAGGGGCAGAGGAAGAACAAAGGACCGAGAGACGCGAAACTTGTTTTTGGAGGTGGAGGATGTCTGTCAGTTCACGAACCTGAGAAGCAAGGCAGTCTTGCATATCTGAGAGAGAGTTAGGCAAGGTGATAGGGAAGGTTGGAAAGGCAGAAGGCGCGGTGAGAGGAGGCCAGTCAGGATTGTGATAGCAGGTGGATTCATCCTCAAGGGAGGTGGCACCACCGGGTTCCAAAGGCTCTGGGTTGGGGGGAGCGGCCAGAGCTGTCGGCTGAGAGGGTGGCAGAGGAGAAGAAGAATGATGTTTAATAGGAAGACAGGGAGGACAGAGGGAAGCAGATTTTTGAAGGAGAGGGTTGCAAAGGTGAGTGGAGGAGGGAGTCCGCGGGTCGGAGACAGCTGGAGAATCAAAAGGAGGAGGCTGGAGAGAATGCAAATCTGGATAAAGGCGAGGTGGATCAGAAGGAGGGGAGTCCTGTTCAGGGGGGATGTCTATAAGAGTGAAAGGAACGGAGTCCTGAGACGGAGACCGAAAGGGGAGATGAGAAGAGCAGGTAGAATTTGGCCTGGACTGTGACAGACAATATTCTGCAACAGACAAAAGTTGACGCTTTCCTATATCCTTATCAGCATCTTCAATAATGTCCCTAATAATACCCCAGAAAGAGAAAATTGTAGCAGGAAGAGGAGAATTGTCTTCATTTTTGATTTTTTCATTTAACTCACGGCCTACCTTTTGCCATTTCTTTGGATGAATAGTAGGACCATCTATTATGAACCATGGACAGCTTTTATCAATAAACACAAAGAAATTTATAAGGTCCTTCTTTTTAATCCTTATTCCTCTCTCTCTGAGTGTATGTTTGAGGTCCTTTACAAAGGACGCCTCCTTTGACAGAGAATGGCCCATTCTTATGGGACGGAAATGAAAATAGACTCACTCGAGGATGACAGGTCGCGGGTGACGATCGCTGTCTCGCTCAATCTTAATGTCGTGTACACGCTTCATCGAAAGTCCGTCCGGAGGGGTCCGTGCCTCGAGCCCCACGTTGGGCGCCACGTGACCCGACCCGCGGGTCCTAGTAATTCGTGGGGGCGAGGAGGACCGCAACCTGAAAAAAGAACAGGCGAGAGAGGGAAAGGACTCAAGGAAGCAATTGCTTGTCAAGAGCCGTGTATTTGAGCGCAAAGCTCCTTTTTATAATATGTTTTACAAGGGGAGGAGGTGAGAGGGGCCAGGTGGTGGGAAAATACAGAATCTTCTTGGCCTGTGCCCTGGATGTTGTATGATCTACCCATTTTTCTCAGAAGACACGGTACACTGCTTTGAATCAATCTGTAACTGCCAATCCATTTTTCTTCAGAAGACACGGTACACTGCTTTGAATCAATCTGTAACTGCCAACCTGGAACTTTGTGGTTGCCAGGCAGTATGAAGCTGCAGGGGACATTGTGCAGGTGGGGAAAGGTAGGGGGTGAGAGTGAGAGGCAAGGGTCTTGGCTTCTGACACGCTTTGTTCACTAGATGAATGAAAGTTTTCAACGGACTTATGTAATAGTTGGAAATAAAATTACGAATTCTTGAAAGATCAAAGGAGTACATTGACTCCTTCACATTGTAAATACAATGGAATTACATCTAGACTCATGCTGGGAAAATCAGTGAATGTGATAAAATAGACTAAAAAGAGAGGAAAAGTTATTAACCTTCCAAAGAATGCCTATTAAGCCAATGAGAGTATTCATTTTGTGGTAATAGACACTCCAAAACAGCAAGACAATTCTCTTTGAATTTTTAAAAGAAATAGCTTTTTGATACCTAGTTGAAATATCTTTGAATTAATTTATGCACACTGAAAAACAGTTTGGACAGTTAATGTTAGGCATTCAATATTTTTAATTATTTGCTGATAAAAAATTAAGTGATAAAATTAAAGCTAAACCTTAAAAGAAGGAGGGAATACCAACAACAAACACAAAGAAAATACAGTAAGATTTTGGTCCTTTGACTCTGATGCTATGTTCAGGTAGTCATAAAATATATTGCATAATATTTCTTCTGTTTTTAAATATATATAAATTCTGTCATCCTGTCAGTCATTTTCAAATTCACTTCTTTTCACTCATCATTAGTTTTTCATCACTTTGTCATTGCAATGATAAAAAAAAATGAAACTTGTGGAGTAACATATGTCAACTTAATGAGCAATATTCTTTTAATAAAAATCACTGAAGTAATGACAACTGAATTTTAAAACATATTAAAATCCATGTAGTCAGTATACAAGTTTTGTTTTGTTTTGTTTTTTACTAATTTAGGTGTTTCAAAATAGTGAACAGAGTCTTTTGAAATTGAAAAGGGTCGTGGAGGAAAAGAAGAAAATGAGAACTTCATTGTGTAAAAAGTTGGCAAAAGCCATCATATCAAAATGATGACATTTGATGGCTTTAGTGTCATCTTGTGCACATTAAGTTCTCCCTGATGTGATGAGACAAGACCACATGTATGGGTTTTTCCCATAAGCCTATGACTTTATTCTAATTCAGTTATGACAAGGGACATTCCCTAAAAAAAATGGATGGCCAGTAATCTTGAAGACTGCCAAACTCATTAAAACAAGGGTAGAAGAGACTGGGGAAGAGTGGCTCCTAAGGCTGGGGAGGTATGGGCACTAAGGCCAATATAGCCCGAGACAAGATCTATGGCAATGACTGAATGAAAATCCTGGTCTAGAATCAGTTTTCTTTGTGGCAATGTATGAGTGTAAATTTATAATTTGATAGATGTGACAAAATATTGTAATATATTGAGAGTATTCAGTAAGAAATATGGAAAATTCCACATTATCTTTTCAGGTACTGTATAGATTCTAAAACTTGCTGTGCTTAAGAAGACATAAAATAATAAAGAAATAACCACTTAAAACACAAGTAAACATCTCATTATTGCAAAATTGAATGGACTGTATTTTACAGGCAATATAAACACAATATGAACATAAAAGCACAGAAGCATGCTTTTCTGTTGTGACTGGCCATATATTAGCTACTTAACCCCAACCATTTAAATAAATATTCTCTGGGAAGCTGTAGTTACTAGGATATTTGATGGCATGCAGAGGTGCCATGATTTAACTCCATGTGAACTAGCTTTGAAGCTTAGGTTGAGTTACTTTTCCTTCCAGCAAATTAGGAGTGATTAAACTATTGCCATTTCCTCAGTGTTGAATTGAATACAAGGAAAAAAAACCAATTGCTGATTGTGGAGCAGAACAGTAGTGCAGTAGGCCAACAGATTCCTCTCCAGATTCAAGCATGCAGCTGGCATTTACAGAGTACATTGGGGAGGAACTCGTTTCTTGGTAGTCTCATAGAAAACTGTATTTAAAATCTGTAATGTGAATGACTGTTGCTACAGAGAGCAGGAATTCTGATAAAAGGATGTGTGAAATCAGCCCAGCCTTAGCTTTGCAACAGCATGGGTCAAACATTTTAAAAATCTGTGGCAAGCCTGAGGACAATGCTAAAGAGAACCCTGATAATCCCATTAAGGAAAGGGAAACATGGCGACTTCAGTCTAACTGAGCCATGAGTTTTGTAGAAAAGAGAGATACATGCCTAACCTTATTCTATATAGCAACATCTGCACTTATACACACCATGAAAAACGTCATACTTCTCACATTCAGCTGCCTTCTTACAAGCCTTAATTAGAGAAGATCCTCAAGTGAAACTTCTGGTACATGATGTTTGCTGTTGATTTTCCCCATGTCTCCAAATGCCAGAGCAGTATCTTGACCAAAGCTCACGTTGAGTCGTTCCCACTCCTGTCTCTTCGCAATGGCAGACCCGGAATCTCAGCAAGGACGGGATGGTCCTGGATATTAGTAGGAAGACTTCTCTAAAGAAGCGCCTCGCTAGACCGCCAGTCCCTTCTGAGCTGTTATGATCTCCATGGGGAAGAAGAATCTCGGGGGCCACTGTTTTAATCTAAACTACTCTACCATGTGATGAATCACAGATATTTAGTTTCATGCAGTCCTGTGCTAGATATCTGGTGAGGGAGCCACCGTGGTTGAATTCCAGCTAGAGCTCTGTTCCTGGCTTGATGATGGCCATCTTCTTCCAGAGTGCTTCCATGCACATGGGAAGAGATTTTTCAGTATGTCTTCCTCTTCCTGTTCAAGCATATGCTTATCATGAGAGTTCCTCTCGTGCCCTCACCCAAACTTATTCACTTCCCAAGGACCCAGTTCAACCTATAGAGTTAAGGAAATGCACACTGGCTGTAATAACCATTTTCTGCTCCCTTAAGCCCTTTAATGCATAAGATTCATATTGTCTTCCTCCTTTTAGTAGAAAAGGTTGTTGACACAGATTTGGGGTTCCTAAGTGATTCGCTGTCCTTTGTCAGCCCAGATTTGGGGTTCCTAAAAGATTTGTTGTCATTGTTCCAGTTTTCAGCTCTCACCTTTGATTGTTTCTTGGGTGATTTCCAGGTGTGTGAGTGTTACCTTGCAAGGGGCATGAGGGAGAAATGAGGTTTTGTGCTTTGTTCTCACTGGAAATTGCCTTTTTCTCGGAGGGCCCCAGAAAGCTCAGCTAAGTGTGCTGTGCTGGCATGAGCTTCCTTCAATCACTGAAGCAGTTCAAGTCCTGTAGTTCCCACACTGTGATCCCAGACTGCCAGAACCACTCGATCACCTAGCAAGACCTTGAGCTTCATGTTAATCTGCTAATAAAATTGACTTAGAAGTTCTGCTTTTAAGTCATTTGATTTCTTAAGAGGGGGCTCACTCTATCACAGTACAAAAGGTGGAAAATTGCTTTTAAAGGGCAAAATTTGCCTTTTTGTTTTTCGGGTTTTTTTTTTTTTTTTTTTTTTTTTTTGTCTCACTCATAGACATTGAAATGTGACTGGAGTTTCCCTACTGGAGAATGATTTCTTTGCCCTCACTTGACTGAGTCTTTTCATTTCAATATCTTTTAACTTACTCCATAAATTAAAACATCATTTGTGTATGTATGCAAATGTTTTAACTGAACTTATGATGCTTGGAAAGAAGTGACAATAACTGTTTTGATTTATGGCTTTCTGTCTGGCTATGATAATCAAATGTTCTGTAAGGAAGAATGAAAGTACTGTAGGTGATGCAAACTAGCGGGGAGACAAGGCTCCCAGAAGGTTCCTTCCAAATTGAGAGCGTGTCCCTCCCTTCTTCCCACTCCACCCACGACCTTCCTCTACTTTTAGACTGTTCCTAAACCAGGAAGTAGAAGTTGTGAGTGGGAAGGGGTGGGGAGTGTATATGTGTAACCAACATGGGAATTTATTCTCTTGATGAATCATAATGATCTTACTATAATGACAGTTTTCCACATGCAGTCCTGAATTCCTATGCCAGGTTTCAACTCTCTTTGCAAATGGGGGAGCTGACTCCTTCTGTTGCCTTCACCGAATTTGTAAAAACAGGATAATCAGAAAATTGGAGTTATAAAGAACCTGGAGATGTCAAGTCTTAGCCTCTCATTGACAGAAAAGAAGCGAAAGACCTAGAACATGAGAACCTCCCGAGTTCACATACTTCTCAGAGTCAGAGGGAGGGCTGGGGCTGCCACCAAGCCTATGTTCAGGGATTCATTTTACAGTATCACGATGCTTCATTGAAGCTGTAGCCACTGTGGGCTGCCTTGCTTCAACAAACCGTATTCAATGTTATCAGGAGTACATAAGAAGGGTCTTTCTGGTGCTTAGGGCTCTACGCATGTCAGCAAAGCAAACAAGTATGCGAATGGATGGATGGCTGCTCATTCAACAAGCTATATCTTGACCCATACTCTGAATTCTTATGACATCTCTAAGTGCAACTCTGCAGTGTCACCTCTGCTCCGTCTTACTTTTCATCTACTTCTGATGATAGAGACCCTCTGAGAGTGTGTAGGGACGTTTTTGCTTTTATGTTGAAAAATCTTTTCACTAAAATAGGACAGAGTATCTTGGCTGAAAGAATAGAGTTTGGCAGCCGGACCAGGAAAGTTCTCACATTCTCTTGTGTCCAGCTCTAGAAGAGGTCTTGCCATGAAGAACTCTTAAAATACTTTTGAATGACTCCTTGAATTAATGTTTTGTCTTATCAGGGCACATTCATCCAAGGTTTTGTTTATTAGAACAAAGCTATTAGTACAGGTATTATCAGAATGATTGGCTATAATAAGGACAAAGCCAAGCCTATTAAATCACCCACATGTTAGAAAATAGAACCAGAGATCAGAAATGGTGGGAAACCCATGTTTGAAACCATGAATCATAACTGGCAGAGAGATGACATTAGTAAGAGATAAATTAAGTGGGAAAAAGTATCTCCCATGAAACAAAAGCAAAATTAAAATGCAGAATACCCACCACTTCCCTCTGATTCCCATATGGAACTGCGGATAATTTGGGTCTGATTGAATAAGGAGAGATCAAGGGTAGATAAACTCATGCCATATTAGGAAAAGTTTGATTTCTAGCTGTCAAATGTAGACTGATTACTCTAATATGTGCAGTGGAAAATGTGGAGTTGGTGAAAAAATATCAGAAGCTCTGGATTGGCAGATCAGAGAGCAAATGGAGTTGATCCAAGTTGGAAAAAGAGAGGTAAGTCTATTTGAGAGTGTTGTAAACTAGCCAAGTTCTGATGACGGGAATAATTTGAAAGGTAGAGAAGTAATGGGGAAATGAATGAACTTTATATAGGCTATCTGATCAGATATGAAAGAGTTTTATTAATTGAAAAAGTTAGTTGAGCCGGGCGGTGGTGGCTCACGCCTTTAATCCCAGCACTTGGGAGGCAGAGGCAGGCGAATCTTTGTGAGTTCGAGGCCAGCCTGGTCTACAAAGCGAGTCCAGGACAGCCAGAGCTGTTAAACAGAGAAACCCTGTCTCGAAAAACCAAAAAAAAAAAAAAGAAAGAAAAAGTTAGTTGAAAAGATAAAATTCGAGGAGATAATAATATTTAGATTCAAATGTCTGAAAGCTGACTGTGAACCAATGAGGTCAGACATGTGAACTATGACCCTGAAGGGCTCACTGGGAGAAGGTTATAGACAAAACTTATAGGAATAGGTGGAAAAACATTCCCAGAAGATGAAAATATTCAATTTTAATGTCCTCACCAGTTACCTTATTCTAATTACTAGTGAGCATTTGAAAATCTAATGGACTCAAAGTTAGAAAACTCAAAATCTTTTGGTATTGAGTAAATACATTTTGACACCCACTATTCTCCATTAGCCTAGCTTTATTTTCTCATGTTTAGTGAGCCCAGCTCTACTCCTTCAAATAGATGACACCTAAGTGAACTTGGTTAGATGCAAAATTACATTCATACATTTGTTATTTTCAGTAGAAAATGTAACTGGTATCCTCATTAATGGATACAACAAACACCTCTTATATAAACCAGGCTCCTGATAGGAAAGGAAATTTACCCCAAGGGATACAAATTAAGAGACTTTAATTAAGGATACCTTACTGAATTGTGGGAATGGTTAAGATAACTAATAAAAATCCAAAGATTAGCAACAATGGAAACCAATTATTGCTATCAGGTAAGAGAAATAATGAGACATCAGTGCTCCAGGATGTGGTGAGGCCAGGAACAGCACCAGAAGAGCTTCTGTGATCACTTGTGGTCCAGCACCAGTGACACTCCCCTGCTCATGCAGGTGAAGAGCGAAGGAGGCCACTGTTCTTCCCTCTATGCTGTGATCTTCCAAGATCCTGTGGAAAGATCCAACCAGAAGTCACCAGGGAAAAGGAGGCCCAAAGCATGCCAGGTGGGAAAGGGCAGAAGACGGATCTGGATGTCGAGAGAGAAAGCCTGCCTACAACTCACAGCGGACATAGGCAGGAGTGCAGCTCTTCACCATGACTCACTCCCCAGACACAGATAACAGTTGTTCTAGCATTCTGTGTGTGTTTGATTTTGTTGTTGCTGTTTCTGTGAAACTTTGAAGGTTTTAGACCATGGCTCCTTTTGTGGCTAATGAACAGCTCATTTCAAAACAGCTTGAAGTTTGCCTCTGAATTTTTCCCCCTTTGTTTTCCATGTGGGACTTAGTTTTTTAGTATATCTCCTTCCATTTGTCCCCAAATGCTGAGAATCTGGTGGAATTTTCAACATCACATCTCCTATTGTTTGTATGATTAATGTAATGATTGACAAATAAGACTGCCGAACAAAGGATACAAAGAGACAATAGAGCAAAGATCTGTAATGGCAGCTGCTTCAATCAATGGTGTCCTTACAATAGAGTTAATGGATACAAGAGAGTCACAGTAATTTTAAGAATCTAACATCTATTCAGGAACGTATCAAGTGTTCCATTACATGCCTTTAAAGATGACTTGAGAAAGTTCATTTTTGAAAAAAGCATAAGTAGACATCCACATCTTTTGAAGTTTCTGTCACTGTAGAGGTGCTTCATGCTGTGAATGAGAAAGAAACATCTTTAATTTTATCTCACTGTGCTTCCTTCTGTTCACCAACCATCATTTTTTAGCCATATAGTCATCACAGCTTGATCATAGTATCCACACTTCCAGGGTTCTTTAATAATATAAATATAGATGTGGCTTAAAGTCAAATGCTTATTGCAGAGTTGAGAGAAGGAAGTCAAGCTTGGGAAGAAAATTAAAGAAGACCATCTATTTATTTATTTGCCCCAAATTTTTAGCACATTAAATGTCAAAAGATTAGTGGGCTAAGACTTCATTGCATCCTAAACTACAGGTGTAATTCTGGCAAGAATACATATAAATTCTATGTAGAAAACCCCAGTATCTTTGTTAATACTTTTAATGCTTAGTTATTTGAGAAAAGTGTGTGTATGTATTTATATAGTTTATAATTTTATATATATGCCAAAGTGTGTGTTTACTATTAACACAATAGTAAAAGTGACATGAGTTAATGCTCCCTGATGACAGTAGCAGATAGAAGACTGTAGAAAATTTAAGATGCTTTTAAATGTCCCTGTGTATGTTGCTAAGTATGTGAAGACATGCATGAACATGTGTTGACATGTATGTGGAGGTCAGAGGATGGTGCCAGCTACTGTTAGGCACAGCCCAATTTCATTTTTTTTTTAAACTGTAAGTCACATTTATTTCAGAATTTGAGATTTTCATAAAATGTGCTTATATGAAATTAACATATATTTTAAGCAACCAAATGTGCTTAGAGATGAAAATTAGTACCGATTAAGGAGGTTCAACTTCCTAACAGGACACATGAAATGTGACCTCTAAAATGGAAAATTTTCTCTTTTTAAAAATTTTTTTAATTTCTTCAAGTTATATCTCAATCACAATCCCCTCTCTACCCCCCCATCCTACCCTCCCACCCTCTTTCCCCTCACCCCCACATCCGCTTCTTCTTCTTCTTTTTTTTTTAAGTTTAAGGTATATCTTTTTACTCTCAACAGCTCCCCCTTTTAGTCCAACAAATGACTCTTTCTTCTATAACAACAAATATAATACAAAACAACAAAAATAATTCGGCCACAGTTATGAGAATTATAAGGCTTAGCACACAATCCCAATGTCCAGTCCATATGTATTTGGCAACTGACTTTAACATTCTACTATGCAACCATCTACATGAGTTTAAAGATCTATATCCAACTCTACTTCCATCCTAACTTGCATCACCATTCTAAAAACATCTTCTTAGATCCAGAACACCCTTTTTAATGTTTTATTGAATCTACCAACACTTCATTTGTTGATGGTTTTCATTTTTGTTTTTGTTTTTTTTAAGTTTATTTATTACTTCAAGTTACATCTCCATCACAGTACCCTCCCACTCTCTCACTTTTCTCCCACCTATCCTACTCCTCTGGTGTGGGGTGCCCTACATATCAGGTCCCTTCAGTTCAGCAGTTATATGAGGGCTAGAGCTTCCTCTTCACTGGGGGCCTACATGGCAGCTCCACTAGGGCAAAGTGTCCCACTAATAGGTAACAAAGTCTATGTTCTTATTCTTTTCGGGCTGTTTGTTGGTTGTAGGATAGTTATGTACTATATGGCTAAAATCCAGTTATAAGTGAATAGATGCCATGTGCATCTTTCTGGGTCTGGGTTAGCTCACTCAGGATGAGCTTTTCTAGATCCATCCATTTGGCAGCAAATTGCATAATTTCCTTGTTTCTGGTGGCTGAGTCATATTCCATTGTGTAAATGTACTACAGCTTTTTTATCCATTCATCGGTTGAGGGATATCTGCATTGTTTCCAGCTTCTAGCTATTACAAATAAAGCTTCTATGAACATAGTTTGAGACAGGGTTTTACACTGGCCTGGATCTGACCAAGTTATGCTGATTAGCTGGTAATTTCCAGAGATCCTACTGTGTCTGGATCCCAGAGATAGGGTTATAAGCAAGCATGACTATACATCACTTTTTCACATGGTTCTGAGGATGGGACTCTGCTCCTTACAGTCGCAAGGCAAGCAGCTCAATGAATAAGTTTTCTCCCAGCCTCAGGAATGTTTTTGTTAATAGTGTACCCTCATTTCCCTCCATACTACTTGATTAAAGTCTAAAAACGCATAACTTTCCATAATAGATAAACAATGCTAGAACTCATAATAAAATCAGTAACAGATATATGGCAGGGAATATTCCTTTAGGGAAATACACACATAAAAATAATTACAGCAATATACCCCCCCCAAAAAAAAATAAAGGAAGGTATAGGCTTTCTGCTTCTGTGGGTGGACTCAGGGAGTCAGAGTGGTGTCTGATTTCATGGTATGGTGCCTACATCTATTGCTTCTTATTTATCATGAGAAGCTGGGAACTTGTGAGGATTTTCTGAAATCTAGTAACCACTAAAGAAGAACGTTATAGAAAACATGTGTAGGGGAAGTTTTGTTTCATGTCGATGACCATTGGCTTTTATTGTATTTCCATTTCCAAACCATTCTTGTCTTCACTACCAAAAAATAATAATAATAAAAAATCCCAAAATCTAGCTGCTCATTTCAAGTCAGCAACAGGCTCTTCTTCAGAGAACATATAATTAGGTCATCGGATTTTTGTTTATTTGGATACACCTGGAATAGTTTGAAATTTTAGCATTCTTGTGCGTAGTTTCACTGTGGCTAGAATATATGTTATTTTCTCATATTTAAATTATTATGTCATGTACTTAGTCTGAAGCAAAGAGAATAGAACTTACAATGGAGGGAACTAAATATATGCCATCAACAATAAAGTTGTAACTTCATTGTGTGTTTACACTTTCTCCCCCTGGTAGTATGAACTACCATATCTGGTCAGTATTCTCCAATTAATTGATTGTGGTCCATTTCAACATAAAATATAAGTAATTTTTGTTTCCTGAAAATAGCTTTGATACCTTCATAAGAGACGAAACACTCTTTAAAGTATACGTGTTAATAAAACAGAATCTTTCCCAACACAAATAGAAAATTCTGTAAGCGACATAGAGCATGTCTTTGAGCATCAAGTCATCACCAAGGCCCTGAGTCATGCCCAGGTGGACAAAGCATAGGACAAGGAAGGTGCTGGATAGAGACGGTGAACTCCTCACTTCCCATGGACAACTGACAACCACATGCATATGAGACTGCACAGCCAGCAAGGATCCTGCAAGTTCAGGGTCCTTAAGAGAGAAGCAGAGGTGGCTTTAGAGATGCATCAGGTTTCTGTGTGGAACCATTTTGTAGACAGAGGGGCTGGTGGCAAGAACAGCACTAGGGACTTGCTAAGTGTAGGGAAGAAGTTGGGAGTGCAGGAAAGGAAGTCTCTAGAACAATTCCAACTTGATTATTGCAAAGCAGGCCCTGTCCAGAATCTGCATGGGATGCCCCGGGTCTGTTACAAACAAAGAGTTATCTATGCTTATTGGAGAATTCTGTAAAGGATGAGAGAGAAATACAAAGCCTAGCCATTCCAAAACTTTATGGAGACTGGGACACATTCAAGTTTGTGCACTCTAGAAAAGTCCCTATGAACACCATAGAATTCATCAAAACTCCTGGAAGCATAAAACTTCATGGCCAGAATAGCCTATGAGGTGTATATATTCTTTTTCTTTCCTAGAGGTTCTTTCAAACGAACCTTGGAAATATCAGGTTAATGAACAAGTAATATTATTACAGCCAAGACAAAATTTTATAAACTATAAAGAAAGCTATAAAATCCAGATGTTCAGATATGTATCATGTATAAGTCAGCCTCAGGTGAGATAAACACTGAAGACCCAACTAGGGAGTACAGTGTCACCTATACCCCAAAGCAAATCCAGCTAGTAGAAATTGGCTCAGAACCAAGAGAAATAAATCGGTTCATTGGTGGTGGCTTCATTTTTAATTAAATATGATTGAGAATTAAAGTAAAATGTGATCATAATAAGAAAAGAAGTAGAATATATAAAAAGACGGGTGCCATTTCTCGTGATCAAAAATACAATTTTCGTAGTAAAGAAGTATATGGGGGAGAGATTCGCAATAGACTGTGTGCTGCTTAGGAACATACCCATAAATCCGAAGCCGTAGTGAGTGTGGAGAGAATTTGAGATAGCCTAGCAGAGATGTTGATATTGGATAGATGAGTGGAAAGCATTTTTAAAAATTTCTCACCAAAACCTTAGAGTTATATAGAAACTTTAAGGACTTCAAAGAAATTCCAATAGAACAGACAGAATCACACCATACTGTTCTTAAAATGAAATTATTGAAAATCAGAGACAAAGAAAATATGAACATATGTCCAGAGAAAATGGTATAGAGGAGGCCATGACAACTTCCCACCAGGAACGTAAGTCTTAAAACGATGGACAATACCTTTAAGATAATGAAAGGGGGAAAAAAAGCAAAACTGTCCTTTGAAACTCGCAAATCCAAAATAATGCCCCTCAAAAATAAAATACAGACAAAATACTTTATCAGGTTCATAAGACATTGAAGTATGTGTTGCCATCAGACATAATAGGCCCCTTATGAGGAAATCCACCAGTGTAGCAGATGCAGGGAAGGCCACATTTGTTATGAGTATTTTGTGTTGTTTTACACCATAGGAAGAGGAGTATGGTTCTTGTGGATCACTGAAGAAACCAGATTTTTAGAACAAGATCTCAGCAGATGGCCTCTAGCACTTGGAAGAGATGACACTCAGCATTATGAAAATGATCAATAGATATTTAAAAAGGAAGCAAGATGGGCAAGCTTTGCTGTCTTCTCTTTGGTTTGCTACAGAGGTAGATGAACTATGCAACAAGAAAGGTGAATTTTCAAACACACACTAACAACAACAAAAAAAGTGTCCTCATGACCCCTGTCATCCTAGGAGTGGTAATATGCTTGAATGTTTCTCAGCCAACTGAAGATTACAATCTAGAAATATTAGTAGGGGAAAAGAAAAGACAATAGCAAAGAAATAAATCCTCTCTCTAATTTTCTGTTTCTTAACTTTTAATAGACACAAAAAGGTTTTAAATTAGTTTTCCATTTTTTTATTCACTTATGATTACAGAGTCTCATGTAGCACACAATAACTTCAAACTCCTATGTACTCGAGCCTTGAACTCCTGACCTTTCTGCTTCTACCTTACAAATACCATGGCTACATGAAGGTGCCATAACACTGTCTCAATATTCTTTTATAATATAAGCTTTTCTCCTAATAAGAATATTTTTTCATGAAAATTGTACCAAAGCTCTGTCTGGAGAGTAAGCTTTGCCCTTAAGCAACTTAGGACTCACTTATTAATATTTGGATGAATGTATATCGCTCTTTGTGGAGGATAGTAGAAATTATACTTGAAAAACTCTGGACTCCTATACTTTAATCATATGTTTTCTTTTATTTCTAAAAGGAGTCACAAGTCTATGTGGTCACTCAGATGCCCTAACATGGTGGGAGTTACCTCAGTGTTGGGTCTGCAATAGTACAGGGGACTATGCAGCCCTAGAAAAGGGATATTTGAAAATATCAAATCATTTGTTTCAGTAAAGGTTTTGAAGTGTTAAAAAATACTACCAACTTTAGGTAAGTGAAAATTAATCCACTGTGGTACATTTGGATTGGTACACACTGCCTGATAAATTAGGAGGCTTTTCAATATTTGAGAGTGGGGAATACAAGTTAGCAAGAGAATATTATTAGGAGACAAAGTGCACGAACAACAGTTAGAAGGAGATTTGATTATTTCTATCTTGTCATAAAATAGTAGACATAATTTCCCAGGATGAAGAGTTCAGGGAGTGACTAGTGCTTGATTTACTTGCCCAATGCATTCCTCCTTCCCAAGAAAGCTCTCAGCGAGCCTTTGGCTCTTGACGAGAAATATAACACAGGGGTTCTGATCGTGCACGTCACACACACAGGTACACGAGGCATATAAATGCCCTTATTACTCTGTATGTGTTGTTGTTGTTGTTATTTATTTTCTCAAGCCAGAGGTTCATGTAGCCCAGACTGGCTTTGAACTCACTGTGTAGCTAGGGCTGAGTTTAAACTCTTGATCTCCTTGAATCTAGCTCCCAGGCAGTAATATTGCATGACTGTGTTACCTTATCCAGTTACTTATTTTAAGTAACAACTTTATTAAATGAGCCAAACAGATACAATTATAATTATATGTGGATACAATTATAATTGCATCTATTCTCTATATCTTAAGCACTTAAAAATATTGTACCTCCTCCCACTAAACTCATTGTGGAACTTCCCATGATTGTACAATTAGGTAACAATTTATCTCTCATACCTGATTTCACCCAGGGCTCTACTGTCACCTCAAACTAGTTATGGTTCGGCACCCAACTGAGAATTAGTACAAAGAAACAGAAGAAACTTTAAGCTCAATGAATTGGAATATAAAACTTAGGTTTCTTCTTTAATAGAGAACTTTTTGATTCCATTAAAAGGCCCCAGGAGAAATGGTACCATTATGAAGTTTAGCTGTGGAGAAAGAAATAAGAATATTAATTCCATGGTTCAATTATTACTTGTATGCTCATGATGCTCAAACATGGGTTTCAAACCCACGTCTTTCCTCAGAGACCTATGCTGGCATGTCCTGCTGCATTATGATAACTCCATTAGATTTCTTATATGAACCTGTCATTTGATGTTGCCAAAAAAATCGTTTTATCTCTTACACTTTTTTCTTTGATTTGTTTTTCCTAAATGGTTTTTTTTTTGAGATTTTCATGTATCTGTATTGAATTTTATCATTAACACTTTCCTCTCTGGACACCCACTCCTCTTGTGCCTCCCAACTCCCTGTCAAATTCATGATCTCTTCTTCTTTAATTATTGTTATATATATATATATATATACATATATATGTATGTATATATATATATAATTTATTTATTTTCTCAAACCAGAGGTTCATGTAGCCCAGACTGGCTTTGAACTCACTGTGTAGCTAGGGCTGAGTTTAAACTCTTGATCCCCTTGAATATAGTTCCCAGGCAGTGATATTGCATGCCTGTGTTACCTTATCCAGTTACTTATTTTAAGTAACAGTTTTATTAAATGAGCCAAACAGATACAATTATAATTATATGTGGATACAATTATAATTGCATCTATTCTCTATATCTTAAGCACTTAAAAATATTGTACAAAACCTCCTCCCACTAAACTCATTATGGAATATATACATCTCACATATATTTGTGTTTGTTACATATGTATATATAAATACAACCTACTAATTTCATTACATATTTATATATGGCTGACCTCTTGGATGAACTAGATTATCATAGAGAAAACAAATACTTCTCTCAGTGACTCTTGACTGACTGTAGCTCTTCATCTAAGAGTGGAGACTTTAAGATTTCCACTCTCCATATTAGCACATCAGTGATGTTGTCGCTGTGTAGGTCTTGTTTAGGGTTCTGTCTTGCTGAGATTTCATGGGTACCGCTCCCTGTTATGTACAGAAGACACTTTTCTCACACTAGCGATCCTTATCCTTTAGTTCTTGTGATCTTCCTGCACTTTCCTCTGTAATGTTTCCTGACCCTTAGGTGTTGCAGCTTCAATATATATATATATATATATATATATATATATATATATATATATGGTAGGGCTAGGCATCCTATAGGCAGTTGTTCTTTGCATTTTAACTGTTTGTGGATTTCTGTGATGGTCTCCATCTGCTTCACAGAGAAGTTTCTTTGGTCAGTGGTGAGTGCTACACTTCCCTGTGTGAAAAATGATGAGTAGTTAGGAGTTAGAGTGGTTTAGGAAAATGGGTGGCAGTAGAAGGTTCTATGCTAGGAGTCTCCTTTGAGATGTCTTCAGTAAACGAGCGCTGTCTTCAGACCTCGTTGTATTATTGTCTCAATGTCTCTGGAACTCTGAATGTGACTAAATGAGGCAGACAATGCATGGGCAGACTGTCATTGGGTAAGGGCAGGAGGAACAAGGCAATCTTAACATAGACCTCATCTATGAATTTCCCAGGAAATGTCATTTGCTTTTTCTGGAGATTTTATATTGACCTAAAAAATATAGGAAAATGTGTCTAAGTTTTTGTGGCTAAGTTCCTTCCTATAATATCCAGTTTATCACACTTTTAACATTATAAGTGTTACCTCCATTCTTGAATTTGTGATGCTATGTGGTAATACCTGGAGAAAAACTATGGCATGGCATGCGGTTTTACGGTGATTCTACGGGTCACTGGGAAGTGCACTCCCCAAATCCTATGAGTAACAGAGCAACACAACCTGTTGGATTCTCTTGTAGACATGCAAGAATCTTCCTAGATTACTCCTTCTCCCCTGGCTCCCACTCCTTTCTATGTTAAGCATCAGCATCTCAGGTTTGGAGACAATATATTCAGACATATCTGTCATGAAGAAGAATAATGACTGACACCCTAAAGAGACCCTGAATCTATTAACTGGGTAATTTGCTAGTTTCTCCCTTAGAACCTGGGCTCTTCTGATTATCTTAAGGAAGAAGGAAACAGAAAGATAAGGGTCCACCTTGACTATGCCCAGCTGTACTCAGGACCTTGAGATGGTGGAGAATGATTCCATTTTTTTTTTTGCCATAAACTTTTGGTTATCAGCCACATTTTTATCTTAGGAAGAAGATAGGAAATTATGGGTATGAATATGGGTAGCAGTTTCTTCTTCCCCATGGGGAAGGTAGATGATATATTAAATGAGAAGATAGTCCCTCCTTACTAACAATTCACACCTTCTGATTGATTGATATTGCTTAAACCTTCCTCCTATTAAAAAACTGAGAAAAGTTGGCATTATAAGCCTGTAAGCCCAGCATTCAGAGTACTATGACAGAAGGATCTCAAATAACATCCATCCTAAATTACACAGCGGGATTCTGTAGGGAGACAAAAATACCCCCGTTTGACTGCATTCTTGAATGAGCAAAGCCTTATCTAAGCAGCCTCAGAGCTAAGGGAATGACATGGCTTCATTCATGCCTGAGACTGGGATGTTTGCTAAAGCAGATGTTTGTGTAACAGCTGACCTTTAAACAAGAGAGCAGCGGAAGCAGAAGGCTCTGACCACAGTTTTGTAGCTTCTCAGGACTGCATGGTCACATGAGCCTCTGCAGGGATCCCCTACTAAGATTAGCTGGCTACTTCCTTGCTTTCCCAGTTTATAATAAATGCACCAGCATTCTAGGGACTTCCCCAAATCTGCCCAAACATGAAGCCCACTGACTCCAGCTTCATTGCTGCATTAGTTTATATTTTCTTAATCTCCATGGCTTCCAGGCAGGCCATTGGTTTCAGCTGCATCAGCCTTGGCAAGACTTTGTTCAGGAAAAGAGGTTGGGGATGTGTTGAATTGACCCTGATTGGCAGGGTTCCGGCAGTCTCTGTTTAGCAATAGTCATCTTCAGTCTGTTTTCATATTAAAAGTTTTTAAATTTTAGATGCTGCTATTTTGTGTTTTGGAACAACACTGGTCTAAGCTTTTTTGTCCTGTGTAAAGTCCTCCAATGCTTTCTGACTGTTCTAAGAACTAGCCCAGAGAGTCTGTTAAGGACCCACAGAATGTGCTAGCCTACTGCTTCATCTACTCCTTCCTTAATTAGGTGCCGCTTTTCTTACAATTTATAAATTGTATAGACATGCTGAGCTTCTGCCAGCCATGCAAGCTCTTCTGCCAGCCATGCAAAACACCTCCTGTTTCCTGTTGTCTCTGGGAAATTGTTTCTACCCGGAGTTGGGGGCAATCCATCTCTCCTTTGACTTCTGTTCTCACTAATTCTTCAAGGTTATGTGTCCCCCTTTCTTGAAAATATCCACCAAATAGTTCCATATAGTTAAAATGGGGGACATTAAAGTGGTGCTCAGACTAGCTTGTTCTTGGAAGGCTTTTTTTTTTTCCAAGTCTGATTGCTATCCTACAAAAATCAAGAGCAAACAGTAGAGTCAAAGAAAGTGTTTCAATGTGATAATCAGATTCATCTTTGCTAATAGTATATAGGGCTTGGATGGCAAAGCGGTAGTATTATTACTTGAGGGTACAGTCCTTTGGGAACATAGGCTATAACAGTTGAAGGTCCTCTTTGATTTAGTAAGAATAGCCTTTGGACTAATGGGCTTCACAGAGGTCTGAATCTAGGGACTGACCAGTTGGTTCAGAGGATAAAGAGCTTGGCATGCTCAAGTGTGAGGACCAGACTTCAGATCCTCAGCACTCATGTAAGTTCTGGGTGATTGTGGTCATCTACCGATATCCCAGAACTCAGAGCATGGAGACAGGATCCCTGGAACAACAGGCTAGCTAGAATAGCTGAATGTGTGATCTCTGGGGTCAACTGAGAAACCCTGCTTCAATGATTAGTCAGGGGCAATCAAGGAGGACACTCAACATCAGCCTCAGACCTCCACATCCACATGCACACACATTTACATACATGTGCACCCACATATGTGAACATGCATACACACTTGGAGGCAAAACATGCACAGACACATGTGAAAAAATAGAGGCCCATGTCCAGGCTTCTACATAGTGGATACAAAGTGATATAATGAGAAACAATGAATAACACTCTTACCTTTAAAAGTTGCTGATCTCCCTGAATCTATTTCTTTTTGCCCAGCTACGCTTAGTTTATATTTCTAAATGTTCTCTTTTCTCTGACATTTCCTTTTTGGCCTACACATACACTCCTGCCATCAATCACAAAACATTTTCTTTAGTTCCTATTCAAGTTATTCTATGTTATTTATTTCCCCTATGCCTGTTGATAGTACAAAGGACAGCGATCTCCCTCCTACATTTAGAATTCGTTCAGTTCTCAAGCCAAGAACGATCTGACCCCACAGTTAGCTTGGTATTCCAACTGACTCAGTGGTCATCAGCAAATGCCGTGTGGACAGAGAGAGGCAATCGGGAGCATGGAGGTCAGAATAATAATGAGAGAGAATTTCAACCCAGTTGTTATTCTTATATCTGGGTGTAAGGATGATTCTGTAAGAAACATGGGTCCAATGGAATGGCAGGAAGAAAAGCAGACAGGAGCATCTGTCAAACAAGGACAGATACTCTGTCTCCTGTGTTCTCACTGGGTTCTCTGCTTTTTACCTCCTGGAAGTTTCTCAGTGACGGCTCACAACATGTTGGCCTGGGCTGATGGAAAGCTGAGGCTCTTCACTGTTGCCAAGAACATACATATATGAACTCACCTGGCTAAAGTCAGCAAAAAGAGGCCTCATTCCCAAGTAAGATGTTGCACTGTCCCATCATCAGTGAGGGATATGACTGTCAGCTGTCTCCCAAGTACTTCAGGAGTGTGCAGAGTGAGAAAAGGTGGGGGTGGAGTTTCTTCTCTGGAACACTTGAGTTCTGAAGCCAGCTATGCCTGGATTAGGCTCTCTTGCCTGTGGAATAGCAAAACTCACCTCCAAGCTTACATATAGGCAGTTTCTTATCTGCCTATGAATACTAGGAAGTGTGGGTACCTGTGCTACTTATGCACCACACTGTGTAGTGCTATGCTTTTAAGGATGAGATTAAGGAATTCTAATGATCTGTCTTGGTGACAACACATCCTTACAGGGCAATTGCACATCACCTGAATGTCTGGTGACTAGGGAACATTGCCAATGATCTCCATCAACTCTGGAAAGACCAGGTCACTGACATTACAAAAGGCCTTATATCTGGGCAGTTATATTTACATCTGTGCTATTCATGAACTCAACAGTCCACTACAATGTATAAAGTAAAGGTATATTTGAAAATCCAAGAATAGTGGATTAGCCTCAGGCTAAAAACAAACAAATGTAAGGTTTCAAGCATCCAGGGTATACAGATGGTCTCAGCCGAGGTTTCAAATGAAGCAGCAACTACTCTTGCAAGCAGGCCCAAGCCCCATAGCCAATGATGGTTATTCTGTGGCATTTGCTCTTCTAGGCTACGGATCTGTATGAAAACATGGGAAGTTATGGCCTCTGCTGAGAGAGTACAGACTTACAAGAGGTATAGGGATAAACCTAACAAGAAATGTGAGTAGAGCAAGGTCTTGGTCCCCCTTCCAGGATCTGCCTCCCCAGCCCCACTCCAGGGGTGTCAGAGGCTTATATAAAACCTTATTATATTTTTATGCTTTTGAAGCTGTTTCTGGCTCTTTCATCTGGACTGCCTTGCTGTTCTTTTGTTAGACTGTATAATTGATTTGGACTTTCTGAGTTTCTTAAATCCAGCTCTGGTGTGAGGACAAGGTGGAAATCATTGTGACCTCTGCTTCTGGCTTCTATTACATTTGACCAGGGTATTACCGAGAAATAACTGTGATCCTTAGCCTTGTCACGCAATGGGAACAATAATGCTTTCCAGGAGTAGAAGAGTGTGTTCACTTTCACATGAAAGAATTGATGCAGCAGAGATCTTATGCAACCTGGTTTCTCAGCTTAACAATCTTATCTGACTTAAGAAACCAAAACCAAAGCCATCAGCACTTAGATCTTTAATGTGGACTGTCAAAGCCATTCAGAGAAGTGTCCACTGTTGTTTCTAAGATAGCAAATATCTACAAAGGTGACTTAACAACTGTGCCTTTTACTGGCACTCGGTATGCAGTCTTACACCAGATTTCCACCCATCATCCTCCACAAGAGCATTCAGATACAATCTGCCTTCCCCTAGCATGTCATCCAGTGTGTGGTGCCTGTCTTCCATCTCAGGTGCTGATTTAGCATCACTTTTTTCAGAGTATGAATTGCTTGTTGAAGTCTAAACATTGCATTTAAAATTCTTAGTTTGAAATCTTTAAATATATACAAAACGGGAAGATCATATATTAAACTGTATATACATACATATACATTTTTAATATCAACATTTATCAACAGTCCGACATTCTAGTTTCTTGTATAGTGCCCGTATTATTTCCTGACAGTTATCTTGAAAAATTCCAGATGAATGTTTAAAAATTTTTAAAAGAAGCTGCACCAAAGACATGACTTGCTTTGCTTTGCATGTCATCTAAACACACACAGCCAACCAAAGATAGATGGGCAGGAGGACAAGAAAAATTCAAAGCTTTTTCAGACTATGTGGGCATTAGCTCAGAGTGCTGCTCCCCAACCTATTATGGCAAAGTACTAGTCTTGAAGGCTCCACCTAAAAAAAAAAAAAAAAAAGGTTAAACCCCTACTGGAATTCCTTGGACATTAAAGGCAGCATGTTCTAGGCTTGATTTTACTGTAATCAAGTTGCAGTCAGGTGGCAAAGTTAAAATGGAACCCTGGAGGCAAGATTTTAGAAATACTACAGGGCCCAAGACTCACAGCGAAATGACCCGTGCTCTATGCATTTAGAACCAATGCTATGACTGCCATCTATGAAGATTCTTAATGATGATTGCTCCCTGAATGTCTGACTATGCACTGGCCCCTGAAATTTACATTGGAGGCATTTTGCACAAATCATCATCAATATAGAGTATTTGGATTTTGGCTGCTAATCTATCTGTAACTGCTACTTTTCTGTTGTTGTGAAAAAATACTCTGATTAAAAGAAAGTTAAGGAAGAAAGGGATTATTTTTCTTAAAGTTCCAGAGGAATAGAGTCCACCATGATGAGAAAGATGTGGTAGTGGAGTGTGAGACCAGCCTGGCAGTTGGAACCCAGACTGATAATATTTCAGCAGCACACAAGAAGCAGAGAGGCAGAACTGGAAATGGGGCCAAGTTATACACTATTCTCAAATGCTGTCCCACCACTCAGTGATGTACTTCCTTCAGCAAGGTATCAGTCACCTCCTAAGGGTTCCCTGAATAGTGTCACAAGCTGGGGACCACATATCCAAATGGATAAGCCTATAGTGGATATTTGTCATCCAAACCACAAATATATCCTAAAGTCATATTATCTCAATGAAAATGTCAAGATTTCCTGGTCATCTCTGTATATGTTCCACTAAAAGAGTTCTATTTGAAAGTGATATAGGAATGAAGTTGCTCCTGAAATTCACAGTGATCATAGTTAGGCAAATGTTTACCTTTTATACAAAATTCTCTAGAGTTGAATTCTAATGTCATTTCCAGACTGAATTGTGTCCCTTTATAATGCATCTGGGGATATTCTGAGCAAAGAGTGGTAGAATTTGGATTTTTGAAATAATTGGGTTAAGATGAGGTTATATGGGTAGGAAACATACTATGAAATTATTCCTTTTTTTTTTTTTTTATGGCTTAGCCACCCAGATTTTGGTATTTGGTTGTTAGTCTAAACTAACTACCTTGACGTATTTCTCCATGAGATGGAGAACACCTGTGAATATTTATTTTTGCTCAAACTACTCCTTCTTTGGTGAAGTAATACCAAATTTAGTTTGTTTCTACACATCCAAAATCTACTGGTTTTTCTAAGCCTGATTCAAATGTTACCCCATCCTCTGATTTTTTTTATATAACTTTATATTCATCTTCTCACATACTCCTCACTGTATTCTAGTCACTGTCATGACAGTTTCAAAAAATCATGTGTCAGGAACTGCATTGTATGAGGCTGAGCTCTGAAAAAGCAGAATCAGCAAGTTGAAGGATTTTTGCCTCCTTTCACCCAGAACCATTATTTCCTACCAATTACCAAAAATACCAATCACAAAAAAGAGGAATGACACCCATTGTGTTCTCTAGGCCATTTAGAAAATATAGCAATGCTCCTTATCCATATATATAGGATTTTATAAGGAGGGTAATACTTTAGGTAGGGAAAGGATGGGTTCTGCTCAGAAAGGAATGCCCATCCATGTTACCAAGGCAAAACTGGCACAGCCTGCAGCATCATTCTGTACACCACTTGCACTGTTGTAAGCAAGCAAGTTGGGGGAAGGATGGTTGCCAAAAGAAGTACTATGTATTCTGAGCATAGTAAACACCCAAACATCCAAGACAGCTTTCTGAGCAGGTGAAGAAGAATGACAAGAAAAGAGAGGAAGTCAAAAAGGAAGATGCCTGGGTTTAACTGCTTTACCCAGAGAAATACATTCTGTGAAAGCTGATGGGAATGAGCCTGGGCTGCTGAAGCTTATTCCATTGGGATTCATGACTTGGCGGTCATATCAAAATAAATAAAAGACTTAGTCTGCAAAAAATTTTTTTAAATTTCTTTTATTGAAAATAGATTCTTCTCTCAGGCTTCACAGTTTCCCCTTCTTCCACTCATCCCACCCTTCCCCACTGCCCCTCTCCCACTGATCCACATTTCCTCCATTTCCCTTCAGAAAAGACCTAGCCTCTAAGAGACAACAACCAATTGGGACAAAACAAAATACAATAAGACAAAGTAAACACTCTCATATTGAGGCTAAACAAGGCAATCCAATAGGAGGAAAAGAGGCCCACGAGCAGTAAAAGAGTCAAAGACACTTCCTGCTCCCTTTGTAAGGAGTACCCCCCGCCAAAAAAAAACCAAAACCAAAAACCCACCAAGCTAACAACTATCACATTTGTGCACAGGAACTGGTGCAGACTCTCTGCTTCAGTTTTTCTTAAATTGAGCTGTAATATTGTTTCCCTCAGAGAAAAGTTTAAAGCCAGAAAAGAAAATTGCCTATGGGAAATCATGGATTAGCCAAGTGGCCAGTCCCTTGACCATATTTTTCTACAAGTAATGGCTGGGACTCTAACAGTGATAGGTCAAGAATACAGTGGAAAAGAGTGGTGGTCCTCACTATTGGCCTTGCCATTAAAGCTCTCAGGAAGAGGTAAGAAGAAGGGGAAAATATGGAAGGTGTTCAACAGAGCCAAGAAAGAGATGAGGGTACCATATAAAGTACTTCGCACTCCCTCTGTGTTGTAAAGTTATGAGCTCTATGAAGCTGGACTTGTTCTTATCACTAAATACCTCAAAATTTTTCTGGGTCTGACATAAAGGAAAGGTTCAAAAAATATATATTGTCTAAAGGATGTTTAAGGATAGGACAAATGTACATGAAATTTGGACAACTAAAAAAGAAAAAAATATGAAAGGAGGTAGCATTGGCTACTTTATCTGTGACTCAGGATACCTACCACTGTGAAAATCATGTTTTCCAGAAAGCCACTGTTGTTAAAAATTTGGGCTTAGAACACAGAGATTTAGTGGAATTCTTACTTCTGTATATGAAGTCTCTGAAAACTTTGTTTCTGCTATTACCAGGAGCTCTACTCTTGAATTCAAACAGAGTAATCTCATCTGTGGCATCTCCTTGGCACACACACACACACACACACACACACACACAGACACACACACGTTGTTTATATATGTTCTTATGTATGTGGGAAATTCATTATTCTTTCATATATTTCATATTATTAAACAAGCCATCATTTCTGCAGTTTTTATTTTTCACCTGTTGTTCACAGCTAAATTAATCCTACTTCTCTTCACAGCTCCCCAATGAGGGATTCTTACTGGGATGCCCATGGTATTATTCACTATAGACAACCTTTTAAAATTACCCCTAATTATGCTTGGAGAATGAAATGGATACCTAAATTCATGGCTCACGGGGCATTACATTAAACCAATGCACATCCTCTAGCTTACTTAGGGTAACCTCTAGATTACTTATGATGTTGATGTCAGTGAAAATGCTATTACAGTAGTTGCCATGCTGACTGTCTGAGGAAAAGAGTTGTGAGTGTTCAGAGTAGATGAGATTTCTTATCACCCTTCCTCCCTCTCTGTCTCTTCCTTCCCTCCATGCCCCAGTCATGGTTGTTTGAGTCTAAGAACACATACTGTGTACAAAAAGATATGAAGAGGATTGTGGAAGACAGAAACAAAGTATTCTTTTCTTGAGTCCTTTTTCATAGTTTTTAACTTTTACTATATTGACTGAATAATTTACCCTTCTCGTTGCTTATATAAATATACAAAACTATAATTTCACTACAAGTTGTAAAGTTTTTGCCTCTCCACACATATGTACAACTCTACTTGGATACTTTCATGTTTCTTAAACCAGTGATGAACTTTATCAATATTTTCTGATTTCTGTCCATAGAGTTCTGTGACACATTCTGTCAGATGTGAAGCTTGAAGCATTCCTATACTCTGGCCCTGAGTTTAATGTCTGTGGGAGTTAAGTTTCAATGTCAGCTTGACTAGATTTGGAGCCACATAGGAGCATGTCTCTGAGATCTGTGAGAATATTTGCAGAAAGGTTTAATTAAGGAGGGATGACTCAGCCTGTGAGTGGTACTAACAAGCCTTGGGCTGTGGGCCCAGATTCAAATAAGGTGGTGGTGGTGGTGGGGAAACAGTCATCTGAATACTATAATCATCATCCTCAGCTTCCTGTTTGTAGATGTAGTGCAACCAGCCACCAGATGCAATGTGACCAGTCACCAGATGTAATGTGACCAGCCACTAGATGCAATGCAACCAGCCACCAGATGCAATGAGACCAGTCACCAGATGTAATGAGACCAGCCACCAGATGCAATGAGACCAGCCACCAGATGCAATGAGACCAGTCAC
>CAJQZJ010032348.1:100420-120292 GCA_907164525.1 Lophiomys imhausi
ACCAGTCACCAGATGCAATGCGACCAGCCACCAGATGCAATGCGACCTGCCCCTGCACATTTCTGCGTCCTTGCCCTTCTAGCCATAAAGTGTTCTATTGCTCTCAAACCACAAGTTAAAACATAAATGTTTTCTTCTTTCAGTTGCTCTTGCCAGATATTTTGTCACAACACGGTAAATAATAAAATTTCTCTATGCTTATTGGATTCCTAGTGTATCTTCTGACCTTAACACAGGCTTTACATATCTTCTGACCTTAACACAGGCTTTACTTTGCTTTTTCTTCTTAATGGGCATATCTGCTTCTACCTTGTCTTTAAGCCATTCTCACACATGCTGCAAAAAGTGGCTTTGTTTTTTCTGTGAAAACAAATGCAGTTGTATGTTCCTCCTAATATGTCCTCCCGATCTTCCACGGTCTTCTGGTCAATATAAAACTTCTTTAGCATAATTTGAAGATCTCTTATAATCCCATTCTCACCATACAATTAATTGAATATCACTCTACTTGTGGACCATATGTTTTTTGCCACTTGGAGAATAGCTGTTTCCACGACCATGTTAAAATCTGTTTTATAATGTATACAGATGTTGCTGCCTTGGATGTCCTAGGTAGTCCTTCATCCTGTTAACTGTCACCAATGCTTCAAGTTTTAACTATCTGCCTCTTAACAGCCCCCTGGTACATACAGCTAAATTGCATTATCTATAGTTTAGTGTTTTCCTGCAACATGCTAGATTTAGTTGCTGTTAACAAAAGGATATTGATAAGTTATTTTGTGGCTGTGCCTTATGCTATGTCTCTTTACTATTAGCCCTCTCCTTTGATTAACTCTCCTCTCTAACATTCAGGATTATATCTGAAACACAGTATGTCTCTGAGTGAAGAGATCTGTTGTTGATAGGCAGCTGTTCCCTTTATTGAAACTGAGAAAAATAAATTTCATACTGTTCCCCACTTGTCAAATAAGAATTATCACAATAGATCCCTAGTAGGTATACCATTATTAAATAAAATATTGCACATGAACCGATTTTCAAAAGTATGTAATGTACTTCTTTCTGAAAATTTCAAATCAAGAACTCAATCCTCGGCTTGAATCCTCAGTCAATACAAGTGTGTTTGCATTTCTCCAATATATTTGGGTTTCATAAAATTTGCATACCCTGAAGACAGACCTAGCCATCGCTTTCACATTCTGGAAACATTAATAAAAACAGAAGGCACTTAGCTGAGCCATTACATTTGAGAATACAAATGCAAACAAAAGTATGATACATTAATCTTCTGATAGTAATGCCTGAGTGAGGAACACACACACACACACACACACACACACACACACACACACACACACAGAGAGAGAGAGAGAGAGAGCGAGAGAGAGAGAGAGCTCCTTTATCCCTGAAATAAGTAGAATTGCAACCCTAAAGAATAGCTTTTTACTGCTTCCTTGGGTACATTCATCTGCTTTTCCTCAGGCTACACAGCTCTTAAAGTAGAAAATGTAGGAAACACGGTGCATTTGAAAGCTTTCTCTGCAGGATGACTCAGTCTTTGGCCACTGCTCACTCCGTTTCTTTAGCTTATGGAGCCACTAGGAGGTCAGTATAAAGTTTCCAAGAAGCCAGCGTCCTCGCCTCTGGATTATTGCTTAAATAAATAACAAAAGAGTTAAATGTTCATCCTCCAACAACATCCTGCTGTTATATTCAGAAAATAATTAAGCAGATCACACTATCACCTTCAGCACTGCATCTGTGTGGAGCTGGCATTGTCCAAGTAAAAATCTCCTTTTTTATTGATTAAACAGGTTTCTTTATTGTTGGAGCCTGGGAGTTGTAACTGGGAACTTCAGATTCTTTTCTAACCTTTTCAGTCTCATGGGATTTGTCCCAGCCCACCTGAGAGTAGCCTCTTTGGAGTCTTATTTTTAAGGGTCAATCAGCTGAGGTCTATGAAGTATTTAGGGAAAAAATGACATTGACTTTCACTAACTTTATCCTTTTTCTAGAATGACAAGACTTTAAGAAGAAAAAGAGGAAGCATGAAACCCAGTGAAAGAGACCCACAGACAGAATGGGTATTCATAGTGTATGAAAGGCTGTACAAAATCAGCCCTACTGGGTGCATAAATTGGTATAAAGGATACTTTATGTGTATTTTCATATGAAACATTTTAAAACATATGTTCAATACATATCTAATTTTCAAACACACATAAACCATTTTAAGCAATAAAAAGAAGTAATATGTAGCTATGTCTTGTGCTCCATTTGTGTGCCTATGCATCTAGCTATAACTTTAGTGTCCAGTCAAGTTCCAGAGTCTAGACTGTCCCAGTATTCATAAATGAGACTGATTATTGAAGGCCTTGTTCAGTATGCCAGAAAAGATATCCATCAAACCTGTGTCTACACTGATTCTCCTTTGTTGACTTCTTATAAATAATCATACAGCCAATCCATCTATACAATGATTACTTTATATTTACCCTTTGCTTTGGAACCAGGATCTCAGAACCTTGGATCCTCCTCAGCCTCCTGAGTGCTGGCATTGTAGGAATGTACCACCTTCAGTGGCTTCAAAAAAAGATTTGAGAATAATATTCGAAGAGGGAAAGCTATATGATATGCCTTACACAAAAGAAAGCTATGAAAAGAAATCAACATAGACATATTAAATTCAGGAGCAGCATTGGATCATTGCTCTCCCCCCACTGACATGGGCCATTAGACAGCCTGCAAATACCATCATATGAAACATTTTAAAACATATGTTCAGTACATATCTAATTTTCAAACACACATAAACTATTTTAAGCAACAAAAAGAAGTATTATGTAGCTATGTCTTGTGCTCCATTTATGTGCTATGCATCTAACAGAGATGTTTTCCCTGATTCAATCATACATCCTGAAATCACTGTATGAAAAAAAAAATTGCTCCATCGGATGCAACGTTGCTGCTTACTTAATGCTTTGGCCATTTGGCTCTTACAGGGATACAGCCTGTCTGAGCTTTGCACCTGCCTCCAGCAGGAATCATGTCATTGCTACTGTCACTGAAGACATGAATGAGCCCTTGCACAGTGTGCCTAGTCCAAGCTACTTTAACAAGACCCATACCCTAATACCCCACAGACCCAATAGCTAATAGCACAGATCCCACAGTGCATGCTGTTCACTCTTTTTATCTACTCCCTTTTAAAAGACTAACCAGCCATGAGGGAGTAAGTATGGGATTTTCAGCCCTGCCTTTTGTCTGCTTTGTGGAGGTGTTGGCAAGGGAGAGGTCCCCTCCCCTCCTTTTTTGCCCTCACCACCAGTGCTGGACTGGTGATCTGGCCCTGCTGGGGTTACAAGAGCAGGAGAGTTGCCCCTACCCCTCACATGCTGCAGCACTAGGAAGAGCAAGTCCTGTGCCTTTCCTGGACAGCACACTACAGCTGGCCATGGATGAGGGAGCTGTGGGTGAGCCAGCCATGAGGGAGTGAGTGTGGGAGAGACAGTCTTGTCTTTTGTCTGCCTGATGCTGGCAAGGGAGAGATCTCTTTCACTCTCTTGCCCTTACCAAAGGTAGCAGGCAGGAGAATTGGCCCTGATGGGGTTATGAAAGTAGGAGAGCTGATTGCAACCTCTCACCTGCTGCTGCACTAGGGAGAGCAGGCCCTGCAAGTGGTGCTTTCAGGCCCAGAACCAGGGTTTTGAGTTGTCCCACCCCATGGATGAACTGCTGGAGTTGCATGAAGAGGCCAGTTCCACAGACCCAAACCTACAGGATCTCCACGACACAGGACAATAACAGCATATCTGAGAGGAGTCCCAGTGAGGTTCCAGTATTGACAAAGTAGCAGAAGCAAGAGGCCTCATACCAGACCAAGGAGAAGGAGGCATTATTATGAACATTTTCAAGCAAAAACATGTAGACAAAAGGGAATATTGTAGAACATACTGAGATACACTACAGCTTCCACAATGAGGTTTTTTTTTTTAATGTTGGGGGAGGTTGTAAGGGTGGAGTGTGGGTCTGAGGGGTGGTGGGAGAGGAGAGGGAACAGGGTGGATGATGTGAAATTCACAAAATAAAAAATAATAAAAAGAAAAAAGCAAAACAAAACAAAAAAATAAAATAAAAAACTAAAGATTGTGATGCTACCAACATGCAGACAACTGTTTCATGGTCATTAAGAAGCCCCAGGATTTTATTTTTCTCTCATGCTGCTTCTATTCCAGTTGAAACTTTATTTGTATGTAACATGTTCTTTGGGGATTTTACATATGCATTTTCACACATTGAGCATTTACCTTGTTAGTGCTCAAATCAAGAGATGGAATATCATGAACCTTAAGGTCTTGTAACTCTTTCACCCCTAGTCTACATCACATCATGAACCACCCTAGGACATAAAGGCACAGGGGAATATCAACTGAGGAAAATAATAACTTGCTCACTGACAACACACATATATTTAAGTTGGCTTCATAAAATGAAAGTAAATAAGATAGTTTATTGTGAATTTTATGGGGCTCCCCTCTTCTGAAGAGGAGAGAGGGGAGAGGAGGGGGAGGGGGAAGACTGTAGGAGGGTGGGACCGGGTGGGGAGGAGGGAGGGAGCTGTGATCAGGATGTAGCATGAATAAATCAATTAATTAATAAAAACCAAAACAACAACAAAAAAGAATTTTAGCATTTGTCGAGTACTAATACCAACTGTCATTAAGTACATACACCACTATTTATTGAGTGATGATATTATTTTAAAATAATAATTGTTGTAGAATATTGTATTATCTGGTTCATAACAAATGAAATTCACCAATCTCAAAAATAGATTCTTATGACTTTTCATATTCATGTCTATTTGTGTATTGGCATCTGATTAGTTTTTGTCAACTTGACATATTCAAAGATCACCTGGAAACAGAGATTCCAATTGAAAACATGGCTTCATCAGGTTGGATTGTGGGAACATCTACAGGACGTTTTCTTGGTTAATGATCTGGAAAGACCTAGTCTATTATAGGGGTTGCCTGGGCAGACAGTCTCAGGTTGTGTAAGAAAGGCGGTGAGCAAGCTAGTAAGCACTGCTCTTTATGGTCTCTGCTGACTGGTTTCTCCCTTGAGCTCCTGTCCTGGCTTCTCTCAATGACAAACTATAAAAGGGACTTGTAAGCCAAATAAAATTCCCCAGTCCAGAGGTTGGCTTTGGTCTGCATTTATCACAGTAGTACAAAGCAAACTAAAACAATTGGTCACTTCAGTCCGCATGAATATCCTTTCTACCAACCCAGATTATTCCCATGATGTCATTTGCCATCAACCTGCCCTTGTCAAAAATATGGAGTACCAGTATTCTCTTTTTATTATTGTCATTTAGTTTATTTTAGCATTCGATATCAATGCATCAAATAATGCCATCTTCTGTGCCCATCTTTCATTTAGTGCAATATGTATGAGATGATCCACATTATTTCACACACTAGTTCTTCATTTCTTTATTGTAGCTGAGTTTTCTACTGTATAGCACTGCCACAGTCGCTTTAAACAGTTACTATTTAATGGACCTGAAATATGTTCACTTTTTTTTTTTTGCTGTAATTGTTCAATTGTTTGGGGATAGATTTGTTCATATACATTTTAAAAGTAAATATTTTGTTTCTTTTTATTATTTTTACTCTTGCATATTTGATTATTTCTGACTTTAACTATAATTAAAAGAACCTACTCTTAATATCATAAGAGATATATTGCATGCAATAATTGATGTGGCTGTATTTTAAAGTATTACCTGCTTTTTGCTAATTGCTCTCTATTTAGTTAATCTGTCTTTTGTTCCCCTCTCTCATCCATTTTAAGATTTCTTTTGTATTGAGTATTCTCTGATTCTGTTTTACTTCATTATTTATTATATAAACATCTCTGTTTTATTGTTTTCATTCGTTGTTTCATGTGATTTTATGATTTACACATAATATACCATTCTCATCAAGTTCACACAGTATTGAAATTCACCCCTTCCATCCATAATGCTATGTCTATTCCATGTTGTTATTACCTTTGTTGTGAAAGCCACAAGTCATGACTTGATCTGTGTTTCTTTTTTTTCCTTTATTTTTTATTTCTTCAAGCTACATCTCAATCGCAGTCCCCTCCCTATTCCCCCTCCAGTAACACCCTCCCACCCTCAACCCCCCATCCTCTTCCCTTTTTTTTTTCTTTTAAGTTTAAGGTATATCTTATTTCCCCCTACAGTTTCCCCTTTCAGTCCAACAAATGGTTCTTTCTCTTATAATAATAAATACAATACAGTACAACAGAGGTAATTAGGCCACAGTTATGAGGGTTATATGGCTTAACGTACATTCCCAATGACCAGTCCATATGTATTTGGTACTTGACTTTAACATTCTACTATCTAAACATCTCCATGAGTTTAAAGGTCTATATCTGACTCAACATTCATACTAACTTGCAACACAATTTTAAAAGTATCTTCTTAGATCTATAACACTCTCTTGACTCCTAAACAACTCAAAATTAAATTATGAGACTCTAGCTATCTGTTCTTCAACCACCTCAGAGACCTGAGAGGGATAAATATATCTGATTTTATAGGAAGTACAGGGCCTGCAGCTTCCCAAACTAAGAAATGACATACCTGTGGCTGCCTGGACAGTTCCCATTTTCTCTCCATACATTACAGCATCGATCTTCAGTCATTTGGCCCCGTTTCTCTGACAGACATTGATTGTAGAGCAGGGGTTATGAAGGACTTACCTACCCTGTCTTGGCAGAGCTAGGCTGTCGACTTACCTGCTTCCAGGTTTTGTCCTTTTTGGACAGTATTCTGCTACAGTTGGGGCAAGGGGCTTTTCCTACCAAGAGATAGGCTTGAGACTAATTCAATCATCTCCCACTGGAGATTCTTTGATGCTCATCTTCTACTTGGAGGAGAATAGGGGGTGCTGTCAGGAGTTGATCTGGTTTCTAAAGCTCAGTGGTTTCATGCATAGTGAGCCAATTTAAAATCATGAATCCATGCATTTTTCATTTGGATTGTTTACTTTTGACTCCTTGAAGAGTGAAATTCGTTTTCTATGTCATTTTTTTTTTGCCTAAAATATTTCCTTTACCATTACTTGTAATAGTGACTTGCTTGCTTTAATTTCCCATGGTTTCTGTTCATCCTATTTCTATATCTTACTGAAAATTTTAAGAGGACGTTTTCACTGGGGAGAGCATTCTAGGCTAATATTCCTTCCTTTCAACACATTGTCCTCTGCATTCATTACTTCTGTGGCTTCTGTTGGGATTTTCTGTATATGTCTTTTTTCTGTGTCAAAAACAAAAACAGACAAAAAATCAAACAAAACCCTCAAAACCAGTCTTTCCTTGTCTCTGGTTTATAGAAATTTGGTTATGATTTATTGTGATTAAAAAATGTTCATTCTTTTGGAGTTGTATCATTCATTTTCCTAGAAAGGCCATTTCTATCCACTCCATATGGATTGGGCAATGATACATGAATCAATTTTATCTAAGTTCAGTGGGGTTAACCACGAGTTTTTTCAGGTTACTTACAGGCACAGTAGGTGATTCAGGCAGCTCCATTGTCAGTGGGTTCAGGCCAGCATGAGTGAAGACTCATGAAAGCTCATCACAGGAGTCCCCTATGCAATGCACAGGCAGCCACATCACCAAAGGGTCTTCTCCTCAGCTGTTGTTTATTATTTATCTAACCTTGAGGAGGAGCCTGAAGAGTGTTGTAGGTTTCAAGATCTTAGTGGGAAGTGTAACTTTCATGTGAGTTCCATGTTCTTCCTCATAGGAACAGCAATGCGACTGGAGTCCTCTGAGCAGTTTAGACCTCTGGGTTCATCATTTTCATCCAGTTTGGAAAATATGGGTGGTTATTTTTTCAAACATGTTATCACTGTTTATCTTGGTACTCTAATTATGCACATGTTGATTTATTTATTACTATCCCAGAGGTCATTTGGGGATGTGGTATGAATTTATTAAAATAACCAATTATGAGAATGTTTTTGTTTAATACCAGGTGTGAGACTGCTTAAGACACAGGTGTAAAGTATTAACTGCCTCATGAGCTAGCAGGGGCATGCTGTAATCAGCTGAGCAAATTTAACTCAGAGGACTTTGAGAAAGGGATAAAAAGCCAGAGCCCCTAGGAGAAAAGGGGCTCTACAAAGAAGTAGGAGAAAAGGGGCTCTACAGAGAAGAGAGAAGAACAAAGAAGAAAGCAGTTGCTGCTCTCTCAGCTGCTGGTGCTCCCCAAAACTACTGCTTGTTCTTCCTGCTGCTGTTTTCTGGTTTGCTGGACTTCTACTGAGACTGGTATTACCCCCCAAAGAACCCAATTACCCTAATCAGCAGGAAGTAGCCTAAAGAGAACTATACCCCCTTTCACCTCTAACCTTCTTTCTCTCCCACCTAGTGTTGGGGGGTTGGAAGGAACAAGGGGTGGAGGGGAGATAAAGGTATTAAGTACAGTAAATTAAGTATAGTCAACATAATAAGAAAAGCCACTTGTTACATGGAGATATGCCTTTTTTTCATTGTATGGTGGGAATATTTCTAATCTGTACTTTCCTGTTCTTTATATAAAATTTCCTGTTAATTTTAACCAAAGTATTTTTTTCACTTTGAATATTGTATTTCCCACCTTTATGTCTTCAATCTATGATACTTTTAAAGAAAATTATTTTGATCTTTCCCCTCAGTCTAATAATATTTTATTGCATAGCCTTAAAATATTTGTAGTCTAGCCTTTGGTAAATTCTTCATTTCTTTCAGCATTTATTCACTGTTTCTTGATTGATTTCCCTTCCACATAGAGTATTTTTATTTTGATCATGCTTGGTAATTTTTGACTGGGTGTTGACTCTTGTAAGTTTATTTTGAATAATAAATACTTATAAAGAGATTTGGTGTGCTACATTTATTTCTATAACCTTTCTGTAGCAAACATTCTGAACTCTGTCTGATGTTAGACCTATTGCCTCCTTGTGGTACTTTCCCTCTCCTTAGGAAGCCTCATCTAAGACACACATCTAGAGAAATTGTTGGGTTTACTTATCTTGGATATCTCCTACTGCCATTGATCATAAACATTTTCCTCCCATTATGGAATTTGTGAAACAATTCAGATAGTGTCAATAGCGGTGAGACATCACTAGATTTTTGGGGTGACTGGCTGCAAATGTTCCTGGGGAACATAACTTCAATTTTATTTGTTCCTGTAGGAGACAAATTAGCTTACAACCCATTATTTCATTATAGAAACATATGTGCAAATTTCTTGGATATAACTTTTAAAGCTTTGGTGACTGTAATCGATATGCAGAGTGGAAAGGAGACTTGGAGGAGTTTGAGTGCTTAAAAAGAGGACATAAAACTCAAGGTTGCATGGTACCTTTCAAAAAATATGTCACTCAGTGTATAGTAACTAAGGACTCTATTTACAATGCTGTGGTGTCATTGTCCACCTTCTGAGTAGTAGCCTAGCCTTATGCATTTTTTCATATCCACCCACTTATGAGATTTATAAAGATTCATATTGGCTGGAAGTTTTCTTCATTATCTGTTTCACAACCTCACAGTCATTCCAATCTTAGCCCCAAACCATGAGCCCAGATATACAATGTTTTTCTGTCATCATGTAAAACTATGAAATTACAGATTTTGTTTGGCTTTTCTATGGTCCAGAATGACTATTGTCTCTGAGCATTTGAAGACAGCGCACTAAACAACTGACCATAGACAGTTGGAACTCATGGCATACAGTGCATCTTCAGTTTATTCTGCAGTACCAAACAAAACCAAAATGGAAAATTCCCATAGCAGAATCATAATATTGGCAACATTGATGGTCACATTTCTACTAGGATGCTTTAACTATAATGCATTAGACATGGCCAAATGTGAAACTAGATGAATTATTTTCTTGAAGGGGTAGACAATTTATAAGCCTATAGAATAATAAACTCACAATTTTATTGGAAAGGCTGCATACGCTAGCATTTCAAATGCAACAAAGTTTTAGTGTCAGTGAGAAGTTATATTTCAGTTAAATGATAGCTCAATTCCCCAAAGTTATGATGTACTAGGCATTAGTGAGCAAAATTCAGCCATATGTCTACTTAGACTATAAAAGTTCCATTATATTTTCACAAGGTTCCTACCTAAAGACGGATAGTTTTAGGTAATTTTTCTTCTAATTAACTTAAATAAATGTTTGCCTTCTACCTTTTTAATATGGAGAGAAATAAGTAAAAATCTTTGTATGATGACATTAGTGTACTCAATATTTATGTAATTTTCATAAAAATATGTTTATATCAACTTCTTTGTAATTGGAGTTCTGGAACTATTATGCTAAATTTTTCTTTTAAGGTAGTTATCAGTATTATAAAATCAGCTCCTGAGAAGTGGTAAAAAACCATCTGTAGTGACATATTTTGAACTATGATGCATAGATCACCAACTCAAACTTATCAAATAGAGTCATTAATAGGAAAACTGAAATTTCGAACATTTCTATAAGTATATTTAATGACTATTCCATTGATCTTATGAATAAACTGAGAGGTGTTCACCATTTTCAAAACATTGAATCTTCACATATTCATACATACGGCATGGATATTCATTTATTAGTGGTATTTTAATTTCTCTTTATCATGCTTCACAGTTTTTATTGTATTGTCTTGAATAAAAATTTAAAAAGGAATCTTCATAGATACATATTTGTTTGATTGAAAAATGTTTTCTTTTACTTTGAAATAGTTTTAGATTTAAGGATGAGCTATTATAATAGTAAAATATTTCATATATTCTCTACTTTCCTTCCTCTGATATTAGTGTCTTGAATTATCATAGCAAAACAGCTAAAATGAAGAGACTAAAGCCATCACAATACTCTGAACTGAACTAATGACACTGACTTAGCTTTAGTAGCTTTTCCTTAGCTCCTTATTTCTGGTCAGGGTCTAATGCAGTATTCAATGTTGCATTTATGTATCAAGTGTCCTTGTTGTACTCTAATATTACAATCCTCAATGTTTCATGAAAATGGCTCTTAAAAAGTACTGAGTTTTTATTTTGTTGCACTTTAGTCTCGGTAATATAGATATTTTATCACAAGTTTTTGCTATTGTGGTTAGAAGGGTTGAGTGTTTGGTAGTGAGCCTTTGGTATTGGTAGAGAACACAATTATATATTATCTTAGTGATTTTTAAAATTTCAATCTCTTGGTTTAATTAACAAGCTCTTATTTTCACATTGAAAACTAGTCTTTCTCCCTTCTCGTCCATGATAGTTTTAAAAGAGCTACGATGAGGGTATCCAGATATTTTGCCTCATCTCAAACTGTTACCTGCCAATTTTAGAATCTGTGAGCATATGAACTAGCAATTTCTATTATTGTGGTCTAATAGTTATTTTCTGTTTTCTTAATTTCTTATACGTCTGTTGAGTAGAATATTCTATAACAAAGAGCTTTATATTTAATAACTTACTTGCTCATTCATAATTCATATTATCATAACTCCATGTGTGCTTATATGATTGTTTGAAGAAAGTACTTTATATTGTACATGTAGTATGAAGACTCTAGAATGATATCCTTAGTTGTTTATCTTTTGTAATTTTATTCTCTGTATACTTAAATTTTACATACACCATGAATAAGTAGGACCTTATTGCCATTATTGTTTTATGTAGTATACAAGTCAGACTTTTGTCAATTTGACAGAAAACCCAGGGAACAAGTTAAAAAGGAAGATGAATTTATTTTGGCGCATGGTTTCAGAGGTTTGAAACTGTGGTTAGCTGACTCCACTGTTGTGAGCTTTGGGTAAATCAGGCCATCCCAATGGCAGGAGAACATGGAGAATGGGGCTGCTCACTCCCTGGCAGCCAAGAAGCAAAGAGACATTCATGAAAGGTCTGAGACAAGTTGTTCCCTTCAGAAGCAAATACAGAGCTGCCCACTTCTTCTTCAGGCCCCACTTTCTACATTTGTAACACTTCCCAATAATCTAGTAACAATGTGAATCTGTCAGCACATTAATACATTGATTATTGCAGAATCTTCATTGCTGAATCACTGTCCAATAGTCTTCAGATGAATACTTGCTTTGGTAATAATGCATTCACTAAAGAAAGCTTTGGAGGAACCCTCCTATTCAAACCACAGCAGGAAGTAGTAGGGAACAGAGGAATCCCTGGGTGAATGAAGTGTATGACAGAATAGTAGAGAAATTTTAATCCAACAAAATGTCTGCTCTGATCACATCCAAAGACCTAGGTCTGGGTGATCAAGCTGGAATGCAGACATGCCACATATCTTTAATCCCTTTGGCTGGGAATAGAGACATGCCCTTAGCATACACCTTTAATTCCCCAAAATGAAGGTAAAGTTAGTTTGTAGAGGGAAGTACCCATGTTTGAAAGTGATGCCTAGTTGAGAGGGAGACAAAGTGACAAATCAGAGAAAGATTTGACAGAATGAGTCAGAGATAGGATATGCCCAACTTTTACAAGAAGAGACAGGAAAGAGGTGACTTAAGAGCAGGGCAGAAAGAGGAGGGAAGAAGACAATAGTGTAGAGTATAATAGAAAATAGAGAAAGCAATAGAATAGAGTAACATAGAGAGTTTAGTAGAGAAAACAATACAGCAGAATTCAGTACAGTACAGTACAGCCAGTTTGGTGCCATTCAGTTTGTGGAGTTCAGAAGCAGAACAATTCAGGAGAAGCCAAGAGAAGTCAGTTTGAATTAGTCAGCTTAAGGAGTTTGAGCCAGAACAGCTGAGTTGAACCAGCCAGTCATAGTTCAGAAACAACTAGAAAGGGTGAGTTTTTTTCAGTAGTAAGTGTTGGGGTAGTGTTAAGCATTCTAAATGTTAATTAATTGGTCCTGCTTGCTGTCTGTTACTTACACTGACTCTGATTGGTTAAATAAAATGCCGAGGCCTGAGACTGGGCAAAGACAGAGAAAGGTGGGACTTCTTGTGATTAGAGCAGGAAGACTGCGCCTTAGACAGAGGACTGAAGCATTCCAGCCAGCAGCAGGAAAAAGAAGGCATTCCAGCCAGAAAAAGGAAGAAGGAGACACACACCATGGGTTAGAAAAAAGAACCTCATTCCACATGGCCAGGAACATCGGCATATTGTGGAGAATGCAGTCCAAGGTGATGTATGTATATATGGGGTCATATTTGGGTAATAGAATTGAGAGCTAGCTTAGATGGGCTAGGATTCCTCAACTCAGGCCTAGGTTTGATAAAATCCATGTGGTGTCTGTGTGTGCTCATTTATAATGTCTGGATAAGAATTAACTGCCACCAAACCAATTACTGATAATATAAATACTGGTTAAATAGTTTATTTAGCCATATTTCTTTTTACAAATAAGCCCCCTAGACAACAATTCCTTCAGGAGAATAAAAGTTAATTTTACAGTAAATGTGTGCTGTACATATCATGGACATGTGTAATATAGCCATGTCAAAGATTCAATGCCTCAGCCCCAGGAAAGCAGCAAAGCCTTTCTCAAGCGAGGCTGAGAGGAATGATAGTCTTTTTTGGGGTCCCGGTATAAATATCGACTGTGTGAAGAAAATTCTCGCTATGCTTTCTCTGTCTGGATTTTTATATCCTGAATATTGCTCCCCTACAGAGACTGCTACAGATTCCCCTACAGCTAACTACGAAGATTAGCTAAGTCAGCCTCCTTGTTCAGCTGGATAATAACACTGACCCTTTGTTCATTTACATGAAAAAAAATCTGCCTCCCTATTCAACTGTATGTGCCAAACCCACTGAGCTTCCGGGCTGCTTGGCTCCTCCATGAGAGAGCACACTCCAGCCAGTTCCAGTTTTTCTCTTTGTTGGTGTGTCTGTGTGTGTTTGTCTTTTCTGCATACCCAAGCTATCCCAGTCAGTCCATCCTTGGAATCTTGGTGCTCATGGAAATAAGTCACCCATTTTGTAGCAAAATTAAGGTGAGAAAAGGGGGAAATAGTTTTGTTTGCTACAAGAATTTATATTTTCATGGTTCCAGAAAATATATTTTCTGTGTTGACTAATTTTTCTTTTTCACCTTTAGGTATCATTCTACTCTCTAGGACTTTTCTTCTCTTTTTTTCTTCCTGTTCACTTGTTTTCTTTCCTTTTATTACATGTGTCTATTTTGTGTTTGGAAGGACAGGCTGTGGTGCCTGTGTGCATGTCAAAGGACAGCTTGCCAGAACTGGTTCTCTTTTTTTAACCTAGAGATTCTTGGAACTGAACTCAAGCCATCAGGCTTGAAAGCATTAGTCCTTTATCTACTGAACTGTGTCACCAGCCATGTGATTTCTTGAAGGAAGTTACTTTTCCTTTACCACTGTTGATGATGTGTCATTTTATTTCACCATCATTAAAATGTTCTCATTTTTGGCTGTTTGACTGTGATATGCCTAATTATCTGCTTTCTGAAGTTATTCACTTAGTATGTCTGAAGCTTCTTGGATCTCTTTGCTGCATGCTATTTCTTCAAATAAATCTTCTAGTTCTTTTATTTTTATTTTCTTTATTGTTCCTTCCAGGGTACTGATAATACCTATTTGAACATTTAGTGCATTTTCACAGTTTATAGAATTTGTGGTGTTTTAATTTCATCTTCACATTTTTCCCTTTGTTTTTAAGTTCAGGTAATTTGTTTTAGACTGTATTCACATTTATGTATTCATTCACTGACTGTGCAGTCTGCTGTTGAGTTTGTACAAGCCTACATCATCTCTCATAATAGGGTTTTCATTTTTAGAATCTCAAGTTTTTCCTACATTTTTTCTATTTTAATATTTTGATGTATTTATTAACTCTGATGCTTTTATACAATGCATTTTGATCACACCCTTTTTCAACTTTGTGTCCTCTTTGATAACTTCCGGGAAAGAGGCTATTTGTTTTTCTTACATTCATATGTTTCCTACCCACTTCATTTGAAGACTTAGTATGTTTTTAATCATGACTGTTTTTCCCTAAATGAAATCTCTGAATTTTCTGTATCTCTATCATTTTGCAAAGCTGGCTTGCACATGTTGAAATGACCACTCGACTGTCAGGTGCTAGCTTAACTGACTCACTCCCAAGTGTGTTCACTCACTTCTCTTGACAGAGTGGCTCCTCTCGGGGATGATGGAGGCCCCACAATGGAGCTCTTCATCTTTACACTGGGTAGGTGGGGATACCATGTTAGCCTCATCATTCATCCGTATGCTATTTGCTCTTACTTATTTTCCAAGGCCTCTCAACATAGCCTTCTGAACAATTCTCATGTCTACTCATATCCAGGATAATAATCATGGCTATTTTAAAGTTCTCATGACAGTATTCCAATGAACACCATCATATCTAAATTTGGTTCTGTTGACTCTTTACAATTCTATCCAGAGTATGATTTTTTTTTTTTGTATCATTCATTATTTTTGTTAAAATACATTCATTTTTTTAACCACAAATAGTCATTTTATTGTAACTCTTCTGTTAAAATACATTCATTTTTACATAGGATAATATGGAATGATATAAATCACTTTCATTATTACCATATAATATCAATTTCTTTCCCTTACAAGGACTTAGTCCAGAGTCTTCTAGTTGGAGTTGCCCTGGGCTTGAGGTCTGATGTTACTGTGATTACCTCAGATGTGAAACAGTTTTCAATTTCAACATAGTTTGTGTTTAGTGGAGTCTGGGGAATGGAGAGTCTAGGCTCAGCTTTAGTTCTTATCTTTACAGTGTCTCTAAACACAATGCTTTTTAATAAATATATAGCAGTGTGAAAATACTGCTTTCACTCAATATTTGCTCTACCATCAGTCAGTGATTTCACTGGTAGCTTCAGCTACATTGTCTCCCTGAACCTCAGGTCAGTTCTCCCTTGATTCTTCTAAGCTATGTGTCTGAACTGTGTGGTGTCCTCAGTAGGGTCTAACTTTCAAGTTCTGGAAAGCAACCATGGTCAATATAGCATATATTGTTTGGGGAGTTTCTCGTACCCCTCTGACACCTCAAAGGGAAGATTTCCATGCTTGACAACAACATTTATTTCATGTGTAAGTCTACGGCTCTTTTAGGGAGTATTATCACCCCAAGTGGTATAACTTCATTTAAATTGTGTGTGTGTGTGTGTGTGCGCACGTGTGTGTGTGTGTGTGTGTGTGTGTGTGTGTGTGTGTATTATGTGTGTTCTGAAATCATAGCAAACTGCATCTACATTTTCAGTGCTTTAGAGTACCAGGGACAACAGCAGAAAGAAAAACATTACAATATGCTTAATACTTTTCAATCTCCACATTATGGATATCTATAGCCTCAAGCATCACAGTGTTTTACACTCCCAGTAGATCTACTTGTCAATGTTTAATTGATAGTTTTATCATGAATATTTCATCTATTTCCAGAAAAATTTGTTTTTGTAAAGATAATATCTCAGGAGAAGTCTTCCAATATTTTTCTTCACAAATCACAATTTCTTTCAACCAAAACTATGAATAGGTAAGAGGAAAAATTCTATAATTCTCTCACTTTATGATAGGAAAGGATGCAATAATAGTTCACTAAAATCAAGGAAATTTGGAATTATACGTAGTAGCACAATAAATGTTCATGTGAGTGCTACCTATATATTATTGTTCTACACTTTCTACTTATTATGTTTTGATCTTTATATTTTGTCAATGTACCAGGAGCCTACACAGTTTTTGTAAGCAGCTTAGGAAAAATTGACCTGAGTGTATAAATATTTCCTTAATGGTTCTGCCTGTATCAGTGGGAACTCTAGCTATTATGGATGAGCAAAGAATCACAGAGAAATAAAAGAGATATATAGGTGCAGTTAAATATTTAAAAGTTTAGCTCAGTGTCACAGTGTACAGAAGGGAAGAGACTTTAGACACTATCTAATTCAGCACAAGAATAAACTACGAAGTCACACTGCACTGGAAAGGTAATCATCTGCTTAAATCATTGTCATTATTATTGCTATTGTTTCTGTTGAAAGATCTACTGCTGTAGCTAGGTCCTGATGCAATATTCTTACTCTCCAGAACAGAATCCAGACAGACTTTTATTCCCAGCTCTCGAATATAATAAACATGGGCCAGCTAGTGACTCCTTTTCGCGGTCATAGACGGTTCCTGTCTGTGCAGGGCTTTCATTGTCTGTGTAGTTGTTTCCCCTCATCTTAGATCAGCTCTCAGACTGTTTGCTCATTCCTGAGGAGTAAAGACACTGGCAGATGAGAAGATGCCAGCAGCTTTCTGTCAGCTTGGAGATGACAGAGGACCCACAGCAGGGCTGGGGCTTCGGCAGCTGCTGTCACTTTTCAGTCCAGGGCTTGTGTTCCACACTACCTGTCTTTAAAAGAAGTCAGTTTTTTTTTGTGGAAAGAAGATCTGTAAGTCCTTTTTAAGAAATACAAAGGTGAGTGGGAACAGTACACAAGATAAATGAGCTTGATTCTTCAATCTGGGCCTAAGCCTGTGGTGGGTTCTTATTTATTCCGCCCATTCCCCTGTGTGCATCTAAATTGCTTGAGTTTCAGCTACAGACAGAACTGCCACACATCTGTTGTAAAACCATGCACAATATATCTTGCAGCAATGGTGCTGGTGTGTAATCTCAGAAAGGATGCCAGACCCGAATGTAAATGATGTTGGTTACAGCCCTGGGCCTGTAGTGGATTATCTCTGTGACCTTGGGCAAATTATTTCTGTCTAGACCTTAGTTTTGTTTTGTTTCCTAATTCCCAAATCAGATAATCACTTAAGTTCTTTTTAGCCCTGATTCTGTGATTTCTAAACAAGTTATTATAACAATAGCTATTAATCTATTGCACATACACTTTGGATCAGACACTAAACTAAGTGTGTCTACTCTACATGGATACAAATATTCATTCCACAAAACAGGTCTCCCTGATCTAAGAGCAGCTGTGGACAGATTCACACAGGAGGAAAGTACTGTATATCCTTTCCTGGTTACAGTGTGTGCAAATGGAGCTGGTACCCAATCCCTTCAATCTGACAAGACGGTCAGGGCATTGTCAGATGTGTATGTATGAAAGACACAACACACACAGGCTGGACACCAAAGACTCAGGTTTTTGGAGAATTCCTTGGGTTAGAGTTTTTCAGAGCATTTGAGGTCTTAGTTGAATAGCTACTATGGAAACCTCTCTCCTTAAAAAAAAAAAAAAAGTTACCTAGTTGAAGAGATGTCCTTGTGGTTTGGTGAGGAATCATTTGGTTGTATACCTAGGAGTGGTATGGCTGGGTCTTGAGGTAGAGCTATTCCAAGTTTTCTAAGATATCGCCAGACTGATTTCCATAGTGGTTGTACAAATTTGCACTCCCACCAGCAATGGAGGAGTGTTCCCCTTTCTCCACATCCTTGCCAGCATGTGCTGTCATTTGAATTTTTGATCTGAGCCATTCTGACAGGTGTGAGATGGAATCTCAGAGTTGTCTTGAGTTGTATTTCTCAGATGATTAGGGATGTTGAGCATTTCTTCAAGTGTCTCTTGGCCATTAGAGATTCCTTCTTTGTGAATTCTATGCTTAGCTCTGTTCCCCAGTTTTTGATTGGATTATTTGGTTCCTTGGTCATTAATTTCATGAGTTCTTTATAAATTATGTATATTAGCCCTCTGTCAGATGTGGAGTTGGTAAAGATCTTAACTATTCATAGCAGCCTTATTTGTAATAGCCAGAAACTGGAAACAACCCAGATGTGCCTCAAATGAGGAATGGATAAAAACAAAAACAAAAAACAAAACAAAAAAACCAACCAACCAACAAACAAACAAAAACTGTGGTACATTTACACAAGGAAATACTACTCAATTTCAAATAATGAAATACTACTAGAAACAAGGAAATCATGTAATTTGCAACCAAATGGAAAGAACTAGAAAAGATCATCCTGAGTGAGCTAACCCAGACCCAGAAAGATGCACATGGCATACATTCACTTATAACTGGATTTTAGCCATATAGTACCTACAACCAACAGACCAAATGGACCAGGAACATGGACTTTGTTACTTGTTAATGGGACAATTTGCCCCAGTGGAGCTGCCATGTAGGCCCCCAGTGCAAGAAGAGGCTCTTAGCCCTCATATGACTGATGAAGTGGGGGGACTGATATGTAGGGGCACCCCACTCTGGAGGAGTAGGATAGGTGGGAGAAGGGGGAGAGTATGGGAGGGTGGGACTAGGAGGGGTGGAAAGAGGGCACTGTGATGGAGATGTAACTTGAAGTAATAAACTCTACAATTATAAATTGTTCTTAGAAAATTTTACTTAAGAAAGCCTCTTAAATAAATGGTGATGAGCATTTTTAATCTCCAAAAAAAGTTACCTAGGCATTTTCCCTACCTTGGAATTTCAGGTACACTTTTATAATTGCCTTACATTTTTATGCGAAAGGAAATTACCTCCCCCCCAAGAATGTCTCAGTTTAGAATTCTGTCTGACAAAGTGGCAATTAAAATTAATCACATTGTTACATATACTTGCATATTTATAATAGGTAAGGACAGTTCTGTTGATTTAAAAAATTATTGGAAGCATAAAATGAGACACTAGAATTAAAATTTTAAAATAATGCTGTAACATTTTCAATGCTTATTGAAGAAGGGTTGCTTAATGAATTTTGATTCATTATCTTTGTATTTCTTTGAAAAGAGGCTAGAGTGGTTAACAATGAAATAGTAATACCTAGTGGTGAATCCCACAGTGTGTCGCGCCCGCCTCGTCGATAAGGAAAGCGCCACACAATCAGGATTCTTCTGACAGC
>CAJQZJ010032348.1:130292-196396 GCA_907164525.1 Lophiomys imhausi
AGCAGGAAGCCGGCGCCATCTTGTAATGGCGATTGTGGCTCCTGACAACAGTGGCCACAATTTATTTAATTTAATTTATTTATTTAGCTCTCTGAGTATATTATCAAGTGTGCACATCATGTATAAAGCCAGCCTAGGGTATTGGTGTCTTCTTTTGTCGTTCCCCACCTTATTTTTTGAGAAAAGGTGACTTAGTGAAGTAGAAGCTCAGTATCTGGCTAGACTGGCTGACTGGCAAACTCTGGGGGGTTTCTGAGGTCCACAGTGCTGCAAATACAGGCACTCTCGTCTGTCCAGTTTTACAACTGGTACCAAGGATTCACACTCAGGTCCTCATACCTACAGAATAAGTAGGTATGACAGAGCTATGCCCCCTGCACAGTTTCTTAGTGACCCATTCATTGCTATTCATAGTTTCTCCAATTGAAAATTTTAAAAAAAAAAAAGACTCAGGACATCCCTTTCTCAAGCATGAAAATAGTTAGGTTTAGAGAATGCCTGTTATAATCCTAATAGGCTTCTTATGAGATATGCTGTGCATATTTCTTTTCCACTCATTGATGTTAAGCGATTATCATGATTTTATTACTTCTAAGTGTAAAGTATTCATTAGAAAAGAAGACCTGAGTTTTTTAGTCTGGTGTCTAACCTGTAAGGCTATACAGCTGAGAGCTCACTCCTCTTCCTGACTCATGTCCTCATGGGATAATCTGGCTTTTCTTGTCTCTTTTGCCTCAGAATCTAGAATCTTTAAGGGTCTTTACATGATTTTTTTTTATTTGCCCAAATTTCTTCTCCTGCCAAGAGTTCAGTCTTCTTTGTTTTCAAGCCATTACTGCCTGTTACCTCCTTTGCAACATTCCTGTCTCTAGGCAGTTCTTCCTTACTCTGTGTTCTCAAAACTCCTGTGTGGTCACTGCAGCGGTCATGTGCCCCATTAGACTTTAAAGACAGAACTGTCTTCTTCAAGTTCCCATATTGTCTTTTGCCCCCTAGTGGAAAAGAGATAAATTGCAGCATTCTGTCAAAACTCTCAGAATGGTTTTTATCCAATTCTTTAGATTCTAGAGTCTAGGCCCTTCTCTTTCATCTATGCCTATAATTCTTAAGTTCCATCTAGAAGTTATGTTAAAGATAATTTTAGTACTTTTTCTATCTTCTGTTCACAATAGATAGGCTGACAGAATAGAAACAGAAACATAAAGATATATTTTGAGTATTTATCTTGAAAAGCCCTTTACATACTATTACCAGGTATCTGAAAATAAATAAATAAATAAACAAACAAACAAATGAATAAATAAACAGACATATAAGTAGATAAATAAATAAATAAATAAACCACACAAATCTGCTGTGACTTCATGTGAACAATGCGACCTAATTTACATAAACATAGAAAATCTTACATAAACTGAAAGTTTATGGTGCACTAAAGTAATATCCCTGGGAGGTGGAGAGATGGTGAGATAGTTGAGAGGTTCAATCTTCAGCATTCAAATAGCAGCTCACACCTGCCTAGAACTCCAGTTCCAGGAAGGCATGAAGCCCTCGAGCACCAGGCACAGACGCATTAGTTCCTTCCAAGACAGTTGTTAGGAGTGAGTGACCTGCAACCCTGCATGGTCTCTCGCTTCCTGTTCTGCTGTGTGATCTCTTTGTCTCCTGCATATGTTCCCGCCATAGAGCTAGCTGCCGTGCAGTTGTGTGTGCTTTGAGGCAGCCAAGGGCCCTGTCTGGAGCTAAGTGGAGACCAGTGATGTGCCCCTGGAGTTCTGAAACCAAGCCATGGGATGAATGAGACTTATTTTCTGGGTAAAGTACTCAAACTCAATGTGTATTGCTGTAACACAAAACCAGACTGATCAGACAAATGGCCAAAGTGTGTCATGTTAGACTTAATGGAAAGTGATTTACCAGGAAGCCCAATGGAGTTCTACCCATGCAGATTTTCACAATTAGAAGGATCAAAGGTAACAATTTCATTTAAGTGTGCCCAAAGAGGTCCCTTGCCTTATCTCACTTTTGTTATGTCTTACATGCTCAGAGTCAGCTGTCAACCTATACACAGCATTTCCTAGTGTAGGATAAATGATAATCACTCCCTTACAGTTGTGATCTCTTCCCTACACAACCTCAACTCTGACAGAATTTCCTATCCTGAGTTCTTCTTATGTGGAAAATATTGGACCTTTATCATATGACCAACCATTATTTCATAACCCAGCACATGCCACCACCAAGAGTTAAATATTATCAAATATTGTTCTTCAATGTTTTTATACTATAGCATTATTTTTTTAATTGTAGCAATTCAATTGTGTAGTTACTAAAAATTTCCATGTAAACAAACATTAGCTATAATTTGTGTTTCCCGACACCAGTGTTTCTAGTGTCATGATAATAGCATCAAGAATTAATATAGGATGTGTTTTAGCATTCTTGTTTGTAAATTACTTGAAGAACCACGAAGAGGAAGCAGATTAGATATTGAGGAGCCAGAAATGGAGGATTCCGGAGGTTCAAAAGATGAGCCTCATCTGAAAAAGTCAAAAGAACCTGAATGGAGTGGAACCAAGGATGCTGCCAACATCACTGTCAGAGTATCCTGATGATGCATCAATGTGTCACCCCTCCAGTGCTTCATCCTTGAAATGATTTCCTATCTATTTTTTGACTCATCTCAAAAAACAAGTAAAAAAGTAATGAAATATCATTTTTCTTCCACCCTGCATGCCTCTACTGAGGAACTCATATTTCTTTTGGGTTTGTTTCTACTATGCTTGACACCTCCATTCATTTTCAAACAAGATAGTCTACTTATTTATTCTTCTATATCCATTTTGTAGTCAGTAAAACTGACCTGTTAAGATAAAAATAAAAAGAGAAAGCTTTCATTCAGATGAGGAATCCCAATATGTAGAAGATAGAGACAAAAGAATCCAGCAATCAAGGTCATCCTTGGACACATAGCAAGCATGAGGCTAGCCTGATTTACATGCTACTCTATCTCAAACTGAATACTTAATTAATTAAAGAAAAAACTTGAGCTTTGGCAGTTTAGGAAAGTGAATTTAATCCCTATAATTTATACATACACATTTCATAGAAAACCTCATCTGTGTGTTTCTTCAGTGTTCACTCCTAAATTATTAAAGTATCCAAACATTTCTGTTTAATTAGTTTAAATTCAACAACAACATCATATAACCATGGTATTATTTCTGAAAATCTGATTTTAAAATGCTCTCTCTGTGACAAAAGCGTATTTTAAAAATCAATCACTCTGTGGGCTTCAATTAAAATCTGGACAGAATGGATGTTTAATTTGTCTAATGTGTCTGCCCAGTGGTACACTACTGGCAGACAGTGATTTTTGTCTCCAGAGTTGCTGACAGAGATGTTGTGGGATGTACTGAAGTGGAAATGTGTCCTCTCGGTCATGCTCTTCTCTCTCTGTTTCAGCAATATTATAATATGAGCTAACCACAGTGTCCTTACAGAACCTTGTGGGGGCTGTTTTCCTTTCACCAGGGTTAGTTAGGGTGCAGAAATGTTCTGTGGCACAAGTACACTCAAGCAAATGTATCCATACTTTAGTTTCTTGTCACTCTGAGAGGAAGTAAGATGTTTTCCACCTCTGTGCACTGGCACACACCAAATTTCCCAAAGAAGCTTAATTTTCTCTACAGAACTGTCTGACCCATGCGTCAATGGAAACATCTATTTTTGAGGTAGCTAGATAGACACATGAGCACCTAAGTATAGGCATATTTAATGTTTTACCCTTCTTCACTTTTTTATTCTATAAATAATATCTCTATTGACAGTCCACTAAATGTTCCTGTGCATGATTAAGAACCACTGATCTAAGCAGAAAATATGGCACCTACAGAGGAGGAAGGGAGTATCAGGATGCTTAGAGCTGTAGGGAACATCTAGGCTAAAGGAGGAGAGCTAAAGAGTAGAGAAAAAGACTGTCTCTGAGTGGAAGTCACACAAAATAGTAAGAGGGTAAAACAATAAAATGAGAACTCTAAGAAATGGATTACTTTGTTCAAAGCAAATGCTCTTTACAGCTTGAGTATCTTTCACTGGGAACATATTCAAAACTATTCAGTCTACATACTTGAGGTCTTCCAGGGAGACATGACAGAATTCTTTACAGGCTGAAAAAATGGGCTTTAGTCACAAATTAAGTGCAGGTGCGACTTTTCTTTGTACACATGTATGAAATTATGGAAACCCTAAATCTATAATTTCTTAGGATGCTATTGAAGTCTCTGCTGCTGGGCAGCCCTTTCCTCTTACGAATGTATCAGTTTAGCTAAGCATGTGTACATGTAATTCTGACAGGCTGATGGAAGGACTATAGAGGAACTAGGCTCATCTTATGCTTCCTTGTCTGAATCATTGCATCATAGAGCAAGTTGGGGCACTGTGATTAATATGCAATACAGATGTCATCTGTGCAATCAACATTTGACACTGGCTGGCAAGATGGCTTTCCTGTGCAGGGGACAAACTCCATTTATCCATTTACTCATATTTGTCTAAGTATCTCCCTCCTCCCCAGGAGCAGAGGTATCTCTGGGGCATCTCAAGTATATTTATTCCCCCAGACTGTGGGTTTGGAGAACAAAAGTCAAACTCTAGCTGTGAGATTTCTTGTAATGTTTCTAGCTACCAAAGATGTTTAATGAAGACTTGTCAAATGTTCATAGATGCAAATGATAGTTCTTTTACAGCTACTCCAACAGAGGGATTTTCAAGTGAGAGAAATAATTCATCCATGATATTCAAAGTCAATGCAAACTTGGTTTTCAAACCTGTGCCTGACACTCAAAAGCTTGGTAACTTTATGCCACGTTAATGGTTATCTGAATCTCACATGCGTGAGATTATGTAAGTGTGTTAATGCCTGTATGATGCAGTGTTGAGATGTTTAACTGAGGTAATCTACAATAGGCTGTGCGGCACACAGTGGATTCAAATTTGGTGATTATCTCATCTCCTTTTTAATTCTGTTTTTACACTGAATTGACAACATTAACATGTCCAAATAATGACAATAACAGATTCCATATTATAATTTAATGATGGATTAGTGTTTTATTGATGATGATGATGATGATTGGCCCCATTCCCTAATAAAGACACAAATTAAATTTTATTTCAATATAGGCTCAGTTATCTGCTTAGAGTAGATCCAAAATTGATGTCTGTCATGGCATCCTATACACAGTCGTTATGATGATGTTTAACATCAAGTGGCATTTAAAGAAAACTTGCTAATAACGTACCTATTTTTCTCACCTACACATGACACAGATGAGAGTGAAGGTATACCCATGCAAATACACACAAATATACACAATATTTTAGTAGCATTGCAATTCCAAACTAGAGGTATGAGGTATTACTATTATTTCTGTCCTGTAGACTCTGAAAACATCTGCAAGCTTGGGCCCAGTTCCTGATTTACAGTCATAGTGCGATTTGTTCAAAGACACAAAGCAGTTCATTGTCAGCCCTGTCATCTCATCCTCTAGAAGACTGGGCAATTTCCCAAAAAGCTAGAGCCTGGAGCCACCCCTACTTTATGCTATAGTCAGTTTAAAAGAACTTTTACTTCCAAATAAGACTGAAAATTAGAATCTGATTAAAGAGTAGAATAGAAAATCTTGAGGAATGATTTATGCCAAGAGTATTCAGCAAGAAAAACATCTGTTCATCAGTGGTGACCTATATCATATTTATTCTGTGTCATTCTTACCCAAAAATGTGTTCATTGTTCCTATACCTACTGTCCTAAGATTTATTCTCTTCTGGACCCAAAAACGTTTATAAGTTATCTGATTGTTCTTACTTTTAAGTTGCCACCACTTGCCCCCGAAAAACAAAGTAACAGCAGTAACATTAACAAATTTGCATCCAAGAATCTTCTACCCAAAAGTAGAACAAGAGTCCAAATTGGAGATCAGTGTCAAGTCTCTCCCCTTGGAGCTTCAGAAACCCATGGAAGAGAGAAAGGAAGAATTGTAGGAGACAGAGGCACTGAGGACACAGTCCACAGAGCCATCTAAGGGCTCATGTAAGCTCACAGAAACTGAAGCAGCAATCATGGATCTGTGCGAGGTATAAATGTTATGGTTGGTAACTTGGTCTTTTGTGGGATTCCTAAAAGTGGGGTGTGTGAGACTCTTCTGCCTGCTCTTGGGACCCTTTTTTCTCCTATTTGGTTGCCTTGCCCAGCCTTGACATGAGAGTTTGTGCCTAGTTTTATTGTATCATGTTATGCCATATTTGGTTGATATCCCTGGGAGGCTTGCTCTTTTCTGAAGGAAAATGGAGGAGGAGTGGAACTGGGGAAAGGGAATGCGGTAGGAGCAAACACAGAGGGATGGAGAGAGGAGAAACTGTGGTCAGGGTATATTGTAGGAGAGAATAACAATGCTAAAACATTTTTCTACCCAGCTAAACAATCCTTTAGAATACACACACACACACACACACACACACACACACACACACACTTCTAAAAGAAAAACTAGGAATAATCACCAGTGGACTTGCCTCACAAGAAATGTTGAGAGGTTATGAACAGTGTACACATGCATGAAAAGAGAACCTACATAGTACAGATAAGAATGATGCCAAATATACAGTACTGTACTGCAGCATTGGTTGTAGCTAAACCATTTTTTGCCACAGTATAAAAATTAAAAAGGTTTGTGTATTAAAATATCTATAGCTATGATAAGAAGTTTATCATACACAATAAAAAAGCAAATTATGGTATCAGTAACATAAACTGTAAGGGAAAAAAAGCTGACATGTAGTGTTTTAAGTATGCAGTTGAAACTAAGTTATCAGTTTCAAATTGACTGTTGTTAACTAAAGTGATATTGTATGTAAGACTCAGTTAACACAAAGAGAAAACCTATAGTCAACACTCAAAAGAAGAAAAGAATCAAATCACACTGTATAAAGGGCCATTATATTGCAAAGACAAAGGAGGAACAAAACAGAGAAACCATAAATAAGAAAATAGTAAATGTCAATATGAAGTTCTGGGCTGTCAGTGATGGCTAAGTAAATATATAAAGGGATTAAATTCTCAAATAAACAGAAGCATTTTTACTGAATATCTTTTTAGAAATATTGATCTGTAAATTACACACAGGAGACTTGTGTGGATTTTAAGAACACATGCGTACTGAAATTAAAGTGATGGAAAAACCTATCAAATGCTATGGATGCCAGAAGAAAGCAAGAGTAACTTTATTTATATTATAGTGAAATAGGTTTTTATTCAAAGACTATATAAAGAGACAAAAATATTGATCACATATCAGAATTGGAGCTGCTCATCAAGAGCACTTATTAATTCTAGTAGCATCTAATATGAGAACACCTTAGATATATAAGTATACATACGGATATACATGCATATATATTCAATATTAGCAGAATTGAAAGGAAAAATGGATAGTAATTCAATAATTGTATACTTCAGAATACCATCTTCAATAATAGATGCATGACAGCAAAGAATCGATAAGAAAACAGTAGACTTAAAAAACAATTTAGGAGGGGACCCAAGATGGCGGCGGCCGCGCGGATGCATTTTGAACTTGGGGAAAACAGCCATAAAAGCACAGAGTTATAGGACGTTGTGCAAAAATCTGAGTGACTAGACCCGCCGGGGTCTCACCCAGCTCCCAAGGGACCATTAAAAGTCCCTGGGCAAGGCTCTCACCCCACCTCTCTTGGACACGGAAGCCGCTGAATCCGGGAATCGGGAACTCCCATTGGGAGAGACACCTGGTAAGATCGACTCTAATACCCAGCGGTCAGATTCGGACCGCACACGGCATCACTCACCAGCCTACTGGGCACCCCACACCCCACGCGGACCCTACAGCTATTTAGAAAAGGTTGCAGGCCCATGGGAGTCGTGGCAGCGGTGGCCACATGCTGAGGGGGTGGGGGGGGCCGGCAGCGGCAGCAGCGGCAGATTCCGACACCACATAGGATCACTCACTAGCCTACTGGGTCTCACACACGCCACATGGACCTTCTAGCTATTTAGAAAAGGTAACGGACCTGTGGGAGTCCTAGCAGCGTGCTGCAGCAGCGCCGCAGGGAGGCAAGTGCAGGGAAGCAGTAGGGTGGAGGAGCACGCAGCGAAGTGGCGGGGGGGGAGGGAAGGGGGGTGGCATGAGCACAGACGGGGCTTCGGTGGGTTCCAAATGTGGAGGCCAGAAGCCAGGCAGCCCACAGCTGTGTTCTGGAAAGCCCAGACATATCAGGTGTGGAGTAGGGCCCTCTCAGACTCCTTGGGGACCTCCAGAGTCCACAGAATCATTGCCTGGGCACACAAGATCATAGCACCAGAGCCACTGCAGGCTGAACACTCAGTGTGCAACATAGAGAGGTCTGACTTGGGAGCAGTGAAACAATCCTTCGCCATTCCTCATTACCGGGGAATAGGCTGCACCAGCTCACAGTGCTTCAGGCTATTAGAAGCACAGTGACCCTGATATCCCCCTGTAAGCAGCGACAGATCGCCAAGCAATTCAATTGCTACACCAAAGCATCCCCTGTGGAACCAAGCTCAGAAGACAATGGGAGCAGATAGCTAAAAACATCCAAATGGGCAATGGTCCAAGAAAAAACAGAAATCAAGGAAATATGACTCCAACAACGCAAAACTATCCTAGTTCATCCAATTCTGACGACCTCACCACAGCAGAAACACATGAAAACAATGACAATTCTTTATAATGGAAAGTGACAGAGTCCCTTCAAGAAGAACCTAAATCTATGAAGGAATTCAAAGAAGCCACAATTTCACAAGCAAAAACAATGGATAATACCATTAGAGAGCTCCAAGCCAAGGTGGCTTAACTTGAACAGGAAAAGGACAGGGCAATGAAAGACTTCCAGGCAAAGACAAGCAAACTGGAACAGGAAATGTACAAAATGAATAAAACCATTCAAGACATGAAAATGGAAATGGAAACAATAAAGAAAACACAGGAAATGGAGAATCAAGGGAAGAGAACAGGAACTACGGATATGAGTATCAAAAATAGGATGCAAGAGATGGAAGACAGGATCTCAGGCATGGAAGATTCAATGGAAGAAATCAGTACAACATCCAAAGAAAATGAGAAAGCTAAAAAATCTCTCACCCACAACATCCAAGAAATCAAGGACTCAATGAAAAGATGGAACCTAAGAATTATAGGCATAGAGAAAAGAGAAGAGTACCGACTCCAAGGTCCAGGAAATATCTTCAACAAAATCATAGAAGAAAATTTCCCAAACCTGAAGAAAGAGATGCCAAAAAAATCCAAGAGGCTTACAGAACACCAAACATATTAGATCAGAAAAGAAACTCCTCTCGCCACATAATAATTGAAACTCCAAATACAGAGAACAAAGAATGGATATTAAAAGCTGTAAGAGAAAAAAGTCAAGTCACATACAATGGCAGACCCATCAGAATTACACTTGACTTCTAGTCAGAAACTTTAAAAGCTAGAAGGGCCTGGACAGATGTCTTACAAGCACTGAGAGAACAAAGGTGCTCAGCCAGACTACTACACCCAGCAAAACTCTCTATTAACATAGATGGGGAAAACAAGATATTCTATGACAAAAATCAAATTTAAACACTATCTACCCACAAACCTAGCCCTATAGAAGATCCTACAAGGAAAATTCCAACCCAGAGAAGAAAACTACACCCAAGAAAACAAAGGAAATAGAAAACTCCACAACAACTAAACCAAAAGAGACACAGGATGATCACCTATACCAAACTAATGGGAAATAACAACCCCTGGTCACTATTATCCACCAACATCAATGGACTCAACTCCCCAATAAAAAGACACAGGCTTATAGATTGGATCCGTAAACAAGACCCATCTTTTTGCTGCATGCAGGAAACACATCTCACTATCAAAGATAGACACTATCTCAGAGTAAAGGGCTGGGAAAAGGTTTTCCAAGAAAATGGACTCAGGAAGCAAGCTGGAGTAGCCATTCTAATATCAAACAAAATAGACTTCCAACTGAAGTTAATAAAAAAAAGACACAGAGAGGGTATTACATACTCGTTAAAGGGAATATTCATCAAGAGGACATCTCAATATTGAACATCTATGCCCCAAATACAAAGGCACCTACATTTGTAAAAGAAACACTTCTAAAACTTAAAGCGCATGTTGATCACAACACATTAGTAGTGGGAGACTTCAACACCCCACTCACAACAATAAACAGTTCATCAAGACAGAAGCCAAACAGAGAAATAATGAGTCTAACAGAGATCATGAAACAAATGGACCTAACAGATATCTACAGAACGTTTCACCCAAACACAAAGGAATACACCTTCTTCTCAGCACCTCTCGGAACCTTCTCCAAAATTGACCATATAGTTGGACACAAAGATAATCTCAACAGATACAAGAAAATTGAAATAACCCCTTGTATCTTATCAGACCACCATGGAATAAAGCTCGACTTCAACAGCAAAAGAATCAACAGAAAGCCTACACACACATGGAAATTGAACAACTCTTTACTAGAGGACTACTGGGTCAGGGAAGAAATAAAGAAGGAAATCAAAGACTTCTTAAAATCCAACGACAATGAAGGCACAGCATACCCAAACCAATGGGACACAATGAAAGCTGTGCTAAGAGGAAAGTTCATAGCACTAAGTGACTTCAATAAGAAAATTGTGACAGCTCATATTAGCAAATTAACAGCTAAACTGGGTGAATTGGAAAAAAAAAAAGAAGCAAACACTCTCAAGAGGAGCAGAAGGCAGGAAATCATCAAATTTAGGGCTGAAATCAACAACTTAGAAACAAAAAGAACTATACAAAGAATCAATGAAACCAAGAGTTGGTTCTTTGAGAAAATCAATGAAATAGACAGACCCCTAGCCAAATTAACTAAAAGGCAGAGGGAAAAAACCCAAATCAACAAAATCAGAAATAAAAAGGGAGAAATAACAACAGACATTGAAGAAATCCAGAGAATATTTGGGTACTACTTTAAAAATCTATATTCCACCAAATTTGAAAACCTAAGCGAAATGGACAATTTCTTGATAGATTCCACCTACCAAAAATAAATCAAGATCAGATTAACAGATTAAACAGTCCTATAACCTGTAAGGAAATAGAAACAGTCATTAAAAATCTCCCCCAACCAAAAAATGCCCAGGGCCAGATGGCTTTTGCATGGAATTCTATCGGACCTTCAAAGAGGAGCTAACACCAATAGTCTTCAAACTCTTCTACCAAACAGAATCAGAAAGAACACTGCAAAACTCATTCTATGAGGCCACAGTCACCCTGATTCCTAAACCACACGAAGACCCAACAAAGAAAAAGAACTTCAGACCAATCTCCCTCATGAACATAGATGCAAAAATACTTAATAAAATACTAGCAAACCAAATTCAAGAACATATCAAAAGTATCATACACCATGATCAAGTAGGCTTCATCCCAGGAATGCAGGGATGGTTCAACATATGAAAATCTATCAATGTAATTCACCATATAAACAAGATGAAAGAAAAAAACCACATGATAATCTCGCTAGATGCAGAAAAAGCATTTGACAAAATCCAACACCCCTTCATGCTAAAAGTTCTGGAGAGAACGGGCATACCAGGACTGTACTTAGAAATAATAAAGGCAATATACAGCAAGCCAGTGGCCACCATCAAATTAAATGGAGAGAAACTTGAAGCATTTCCTCTAAACTCAGGGACAAGACAAGGATGCCCACTTTCACCATATCTCTTCAATATAGTACTTGAAGTTCTTGCTAGAGCAATAAGACAACTAAAAGAGATCAAGGGGATAAACATTGGAAACGAAGAAGTCAAATTATCCCTATTTGCAGACGATATGATAGTATACATAAGCGACCCAAAAATTCCACCAGAGAACTCTTACAGCTGATAAACACCTTCAGCAATGTGGCTGGATACAAAATTAACTCAAAAAAATCAGAAGCACTTCTATATACAACAAACAAATAGGCTGAGAAAGAAATAAGGGAAACAACCCCCTTCACAATAGCCACAAACAATATAAAATACCTGGAGGTAACTCTTACCAAGCAAGTAAAGGACCTTACAACAAGAACTTCAAGCCCTTGAAGAAAGAAATGGAAGAGGCCTTTAGAAGATGGAAAAATCTCCCATGCTCATGGATAGGTAGGATCAACATAATAAAAATGGCCATCACACCAAAAGCAATATATAGATTCAATGCAATTCCTATCAAAATACCAACACAATTCTTTGTAGACCTGGAAAGAGCTATTCTCAATTTCATATGGAACAACAAAAAACCCAGAATAGCTAAATCAATCCTGTACAATAAAAAAAATATCTGGAGGTATCACCATCATAGATTTCAAGCTATACTACAGAGCAATAGTAGTAAAAACAGCATGGTATTGGTATAGAAACAGACCAGTAGATCAATGGAATCGAATTGAAGACCCAGAAATGGACCCACACACCTATGGCCACCTATTTTTTGACAAAGAAGCCAAAATGGCACAATGGAAGAAGGACAGCATCTTCAACAAATGGTGCTGGTCCAACTGGATGTCCACTTGCAAAAGAATGAAATTAGACCCATACTTATCACCTTGTACAAAACTTAAATCCAAGTGAATCAATGATGACCTTAACATAAGGCCGGTCACACTAAATCTACTAGAAGAAAAAGTGGGACAAAACCTCAAACTCATTGGCACAGGTGACAACTTCCTGAACAGAACACCAACAGCTTAGGACCTGAGACCAACAATCAATAAATGGGACCCCATGAAACTGAAAAGCTTCTGTAAGGCAAAAGACACTGTCATTCGAAAAAAATGGCAGCCTACATATTGGGAAACAGTCTTCACTAACCCCACAACTGACAGAGGGCTAATATCCAAAATTTACAAAGAACTCAAGAAATTAAATGCCAAGAAACCAAATAATCCAATAAAAAAATGGGACAAAGATCTAAACAGAGAATTCACAAAGGAGGAATCCCTGAAGGCTGAGAGACACCTGAAGAATTGCTCAGCATGCTTAATCATCAGAGAAATGCAGCTCAAGATGACTGTAAGATTCCATCTCACACCTGTCATAATGGATAAGATCAAAATCTCAAATGACAGCACTTGCTGGGGAGGGTGTGGAGAAAGAGGAACACTCCTCCATTGCTGGTGGGAGTGCAGGCTTGTGCAATCACTTTGGAGGTCAATCTGGGGATATCTTAGAAAACTTGGAATAGCACTGCTTCGGCACCCAGCCATACCACTTCTGGGTATACATCCAAATGACTCCTCACCGAATCACAAGGAAGTTTCCTCATCTATGTTCATAGCAGCCTTATTTGTAATAGCTAGAAACTGGAAACAACCCAGATGTCCCTCAACCCAAGAATGGATTAAAAAAACTGTGGTACATCTACACAATGGAATATTACTCAGCTATCAGAAACAATGAAATTATGCAATTTGCAGCCAAATGGATGGAACTAGAGAAGCTCATCCTGAGTGAGCTAACCCAGACTCAGAAGGATGCACATGGCATCTATTCACTTATAGTAGGATTTTAGCTATATAATACAGGATATCTGTACTACAACCAATGCACCAAAGGGAACATGGACATAGACTTTTTGTGTTTGTTGGTTTGTTTTTTAGTTTTCCCTCCCTAGCAATGAGACATTTTTCACTGGTGGTACTGCCTTGTAGACCCCCAGTGTATGAAGAGGCTCTTGGCCCTCATATGACTTCTGAACTGGGGCTAGGGACTGTTATGTAGGGACACTCCACTCCAGAGGAGCAAGATGGAAGGGTTAGAGGGTAGAGGATGGGAGGGCGGAGCTGGGAAGGTGGGAAAGAGGACAATATGATGGAGATGTAACCTGAAGCAACAAATAAATAAATTTATTAATAAAAAACAATAGACCAAATAGATAACCATGAAGAAAAAAATTACATCCTATTGAATATATTTTTATTTCAAGCATACATTCTCTGGTATAGACCATATATTAAGCCACAGGAATGACTTTAATTTAATTCTAACCAGTTATAGAATCAATATAAATATTTCTTACTCTGTGAAAATATGAGAAACATTTCCAAACTTATTTAATGAGGCCTGCATTACTCTGATATCTGAGACAGATAATGCCACTATGAGAAAAGAAAACAATGTGTCAATATGTGATAAGAATAAATGCATGTCTCCTCAATGAAATCTCAAAAAAACTAAACTACAAAGATAATCAACTGAAATTTACCCCTAAGATGTATTATAAGTGGCTAATGACTCAAATCTTATTAACAGAATGAAGGCTACAGAGTGTATGTTCATGTCAATAGATACAGAAATAAATTTTTACATTCAGCATCCTATTAAGTTAGTTGCTTTCAACAAATTAGTTAAATTTACATGCTAAAGGCCACTCATGAGAAGTCCACACTACACAGGGAAACAGGAAAGCTTTACCTCCAAGATCCTGCAATACAGAGGAGGAGTTCCTCCAAGATCCTGCAACACAGAGGAGGAGTCCCTCCAAGATCCTGCAATACAGAGGAGGAGTCCCGACATTGTTTACCACCTACTACTTTAAGTCCTAGGTGAGACAAAAACCAATCAATACTAGGCTTCCTAATTAGGAGGAAGAAGCCAAATTGCCTTTGCTTGAAGTTGATATGCTATTTTATGCACTAAAATACCAAGAGACACCACCAAAAACAGTAGGATGAACCAGTCAACAAGGTTGCAGCTTACAGAACAAACCAATACGCAAAAACCAATTGCCTTTTTATACACAAACAAAAACCTGTCTGATTAAAAACAACTAAGAAAGCAGTCAAATTTTAGTAGACATAAATAAAATATTTAGGAGAGATATAAATAAAGGAGTAAAAGACTTTTGTGCCTTAAGCTATAAAACACTCATAAAATAAAATGAAGACATAAAAAAAAGACACTCAATAGTAATATATTGGACAAAACTAATATTGTTGAAATGTCCAGAGTACCCTGAATAATATACAGATCCAGACAGGCTTATCAAGCTTTCAATGACTTTTGTTTGTAAAAGTAGAAAATACAAGCCTTTAATTTAATGGAGCCAACTGGGACACAACAGCTAAAGTAGTCTCAGGCAAGAACAATTCTAGAACCATCATATTACCTGGTCAGAGTTTACTAAAAATTGTAGCAATCAAAATGGTAAAGTACTGGCATGAAAAGACACACATAAAAATGGGATAGAGTACTGAGTTCAGAAATAACTAAAATCATTCAGATCCACCGATTTCCAATAAAGACTTTCAAATATACCCTGGGAAAAGAACAGTCCTTTTACAAATTCTGTGATTAAAACTTGATATCCACATTCAAGAGAAAGTGAATCCCCATCTCATGCCACAGTGAATAAATTCAAAACTGATTAAAGGCTTAACTTCAATCCTGGAAACTCTAAAAGTTCTAGAAAAAAATGAGAGAAAGAAAGTCCCATGACATTAATCTGAGTGATAATTTTATAGATATGTTCAAAACACAAATGTCAAAAGTAAAAATCAGCTTGACAAAATTGAAATAATAATAATAATATTATTAATAATAATGTAATAATAAGCTATTTACCTTCCAAAAGAATATCTGAATATATATAAAACAGTATGCAACTCAACCTATAGAACACAGTATTCATTTTGTTTTGTGTTTTGTTTTTATTATGGAATAATGTATTTTAATAGCACACTTACAGGAACAGCACAAAAGATAGACAACATTCAAAACATGTACTTGCATCTAGGACAACTCAGTCACAAAAACATAGTGAACAGATGAAATTTAGTGTATGACAAAAATGTTACAAACATCATTTAGTTGCCATCAATGCAAAATTTACTTATTTTATGTTAATTTATTACTTCAGGTTATATCTCCATTACAGTACCCACTTTCCACCCCTCCCAGTCCCACCCTCCCACCCTCTACCCCCTATTCCTTCCAACCCAGTCCCGGAGTGGAGTGTCCCTACATATCAGTCCCCTGCCCTAGTTCAGCAGTCATATGAGGGCCAAGAGCCTCCTCATACACTGGGGGCCTACAAGGTAGCACCACTAGGGCAAAGTGTCTCATGGACAGGTAACAAAGTCTATGTTCCTGTTCCCTTTGGTGCATTAGCTGTAGCGTAGTTATCCTGTACTATATGGCAAAATCTGATTATAAGTGAATAGATACCATGTGCATCCTTCTGAATATGGGTTAGCTCACTCAGGAAGAGCTTCTCTAGTTCCATCCATTTGGCTGAAAATTACATGATTTTGTTGTTTTTGATGACTGAGTAGTACATCCTTAATCATCAGAGAAATGCAACTCAAGACAACTCTGAGATTCCATCTCACACCTGTCAGAATGGCTAAGATCAAAAATTCAAATGACAGCACATGCTGGCGAGGTTGTGGAGAAAGAGAAACACTCCTCCATTGCTGGTGGGAGGAGTGCAAGCTTGTACAACCACTATGGAAATCAGTCTGGCGATATCTTAGAAAACTTGGAATAGCTCTACCTCAAGCCCCAGCCATACCACTTCTGGGTTTACATCCAAATGATTCCTCGCCAAACCACAAGGACATTTCCTCATCTATAAGCATAGCAGCCTTATTTGTAATAGCTAGAAACTGCAAACAACCCAGATGTCCCTCAACTGAGGAATGAATAAAACAAAAAACAAAAAAACTGTGGTACAGCTACACAATGGAATACTACTTAGCCAAAATTTACGTATTTTTAAAATATCCAAATGCTAGCATTATCCAGAAAATTTTAAGCTTTTTTATAGTTATTACAAGGTTGGATTTTATTTGTATTAATGCTTTACATCTTTCTTTTACACGAAAAATTCACACAAATGAAAACAGAAAAACATCCAATACCCAGTTTCTGTCCCCTATTTTTCCATTCATAATCATATACATATGTGTCTTTTGATCCCATGGGAAAATATCTAATATTCAGAACTACTGATACCACGAAGAAGAGGGAAAATTTTTTTTTGAGAATTTAATGTTTTCCCTCATAGTGAACTTCTTCTCATTAATTAATTTGTTTATTTTACATTCCAATTACAACCGTCTTCTCTCCCCTCCTCCCTGTCCCCCCCCCCCCCCCACTTCCGCCATTACTGCCCCCCCCCCCAGCCCAGTACCAACCCACTCTGGCATATCAAATTGCATCAAGACTAAGTGCTTCCTCTTCCACTGAGCCAAGACAAGGCAGCTCTGCTAGGAAAATGGGGTCCAGAGGGAGCAACAGAGACCAAATCAGAGGTAGTCCCCACTCTAATCGTTAGGGGATCCACTCGAGGACCAAGCAGCCAATCAGCTTCATATGTGTGGTGGGTCTAGGACCAGTCCATGAAAGTTTTTTGGTTGGTGGTTAAATCTCTATGATTACTGCTCTGTGCAAGTTTGGCTATGTAGGTCTTCTTGTGGTGTCCTTGACTCCTCCAGCTCCCTCAAACCTCCCCCTAACTCTTCCACAAGACTCCCTGAGTTCCACCTAATGTTTGGCTGTTGGTCTCTGCATCTGTTTCCATTATCTGCTGAATAAATCTTCTCAGATGGCAATTCCTGTCCAGCTCCCTCTCTCCATCCAGTTCTGATGTCTATTTAATTCCCCCAGTTAGAGGAATTCAAGCATCATCCCTTGAGGCTTCCTTGTTACTTAATTTCTTTGGGTCCATGGATTGTAACATGGTTGTTCTGCAATTAATGGCTACTGTCTTCATAGTGAACTCTTAAGCACCTTTTCTGCATGTGCAGCATGCTGGCTGGATACCTTTTGGCATAATTGTTACACATCTGACATAAATAGCACACAAGTTGGCTATCTTCAAAAAGGCCAACCAGATAGGCCCTCACTTGCTTCCTGCAAAACACCAATAGCTGCATCTGGTAGCACAGAACTGTTTTGAAGTCCTGAGCAAATTCTCACACCAGATGCTGGACGGGGAGCTTGGGAATCAGCTCAGTGGACTTCTGATAGTGTCTGACTTCATGGAGCACCACAGCACCAAGACTTAAAGATGACGTTTCTTCACCCCATCCAGTAGAGGGCACACTTCTGTGAGCAGCTTTTGTAGCAGGGAATTTCCTGGGTGCTTTTACTACCAATGGATTTGCAGGCAGTCTGCTTTGTACAGCCAGGGTTTGGGTACCTCCTTGAGAGGCAGGCTAGCATTAGAGAGCTGCCGGGGCACAGCAGCAGCTGAGAACACAGTTTTGTTTTTCTTAAGACAGGTACTCGCTCTGTAGGCTAAAGGTGATCTGGAACTTATGTAGCCCAGGCTATCCTCAAGTTCACACTCCCCCCTGCTTCAGTTCGTGGGTGTTGGGATTCCACACGCAAGTCACAAACCTGTCTCAAGAGAGTATTATGATAATTAAATAACCTGCTTGTAAGGTGTCCATCATATGTGTACAGAAGTTTTGGTAAACAAAATGTTAGGTTATCAACACATTAAAAAAATCTACATAGCAAGTGAGATAATTACAAACCCAAGTGACCATGAGTAAAATGAGAGAAAATACTTGGAAGCTATGCATCTCATAAGGGATTACAATCTAAAATGTGTAGGCAAATCAAACAACTCAGTGCCGGTGGTACTTTGAAAATGGGCAAAGGTGAAAATGGGCAAAGGAAAGACTTTCTGCTGAGTAGTCCACTTCCACATTCTTGGGCATATCCTATTTTTTACCCTAGGGCTTTCTTTCAGATCTTGTGTCACAAACTTTACTAAAATCTTGTAACTCCAACACTGCTTCAATTAAAAAAAAAAAAAAGACAAGGGAATTAAGGAGACATTTTCCAAAAGAGGGCACGCTATTTATTGCTCAATAGATGTGTGGAAGATGCTGAGCGTGGTTAATCCTCAGACACCCAAACACATGATTAGCTATCATCTCAGACCCATCAAGATGACCACTGTCAAGATGATGAACCACAGTGATGGATAGACAAAGGATGGCAAGGTGGAGACAGCTTTAGTGGGGGGTGAGCTGTACATCTGTTACAGAAAACAACATGGAAGAAAGGGTAAGGCAGTATTTAAGAGAACTGCAGATTTCTTCAGGCTTGTTCAGGAGTCAGAGGGCAAGCACCACCTTATGTCACATGTTGAGATTTTATAGTCCACATGACATATTCAAGACACAGGTCCACTTGCAAATTTTCAGCTTGAGTCTGAAGTGTCTTTTAAAAGTGTGAGCTACAGTCTCAGTTGACTTTATTCCAGTCATGTAACTTCTAGTAAGTTAATAATGCAGTGTTTCAACACATGTGATATCCAAGAAGAGTGCCAGATACTGCTGTGAAATGAAAGTACTAATGGTCTCCTGAGAGAGCTTTAAGTAGATATAAAGGAAGGAAGGGATGGATGGAGGGAGGGAGGGAAGGATGGATGGAGGGAGGGAGGGAAGGATGGATGGATGGTGGAAGGCTCTTACTTGTGATAATTGAAATGAATTACTGCCACGATCTTTCCAGTATCTTTTATGTGTTCTTCACTCTAAGAGAGGAAAACCAATGGGGAGAATAAGTTTTATTTATTTTGTATGCCATTCTTTTATTTTTAAAATAATATTTTTATTTATTCTCTGAAAATTTTCATATATTACTAAGGTTATTTTGATCTTCTGGTTAAGCTTTCTTCTACCCTCTCAGCTACCCATCCCTCACCCCCCACCTGTTCTACGTTTGGCCTTATAGCCACGGTACTGCCCCCCTCTACTTTCATTTTTCCTCTATTACTGTCTCTTTCCATTACTGTGTCTGGTTCCAATAGCCCGCTTTTAATTACCCAGCTTACACTTGTACTTCTAGTTAAACATACAAAACAAAAGATTCAGAGCTAGGATCCACATATGAAACAAGAAATAGGTGGTTTAGTTGTTCTGAGTTGTGTGTATATATATATATATATATAAACATATATGTATATACATACATACATGTATTTATACTTTATATAATTTTATAAATATACTTTATATAATTTTTGCAGCTCTGTACATTTACCTTCAAATATCATTTTTATAGTTGAATAATGTTCCATATGAATCTAAACCACATTTTTGTTATTAATTTATCAGTTGATGGACATTCAGTTTGACTCCATTTCTTAGCTATGGTGACTAGAGCAGCAATAAACATGAGTGTGCAAACATCTCTGTAGAGGGATATAAAGCCGTTTGTGTATATTCCCAGAAGTGCTATAGCTGGGTCATGCAATAACTCTCTTATTAGTTTTTTAGAAACCTCCATACTGATTTTCAAACTGGCTCCATAAGTTTACACTCACACTAATACTATTTAAAGCCTCCTATTTCCAGTCATACCAGCTTTTGTTGTTCTTTGTATTCCTGACTACTGCTATTCTCACTGGGGTGTTTGGGCCTCTTAAAGCATTTTTTTTAATAATTTATTTTTTATTTCTTCAAGTTACATCTCAACCACAATCCCCTCCCTACTCCCCCCTCCAGTCCCACCCTCCCACCCTTTTCCCCCTCAACGCCCCCCATCCTCTTCCCTTTTTTTTAAGTTTAAGGTATATCTTTTTCCCCCAACAGCTCCCCCTTTCAGTCCAACAAATGGTTCTTTCTCTTATAACAATAAATACAATACAAAACAACAGAAATAAATAGGCCACAATTATGAGAGTTATATGGCTTAGCATACATTCCCAATGTCAGTCCATATGTATTTGGCACCTGACTTTAACCTTCTACTATCTAACCATCTCCATGAGTTTAAAGTTCTATATCTAACTCAGCTTTCATACTAACTTGCATCACAATTTTAAAAACATCTTCTGAGATCCAGAACACCCTCTTGATTCCTAAACAACTCAAAATTTAACTATGAGACTCTAGCTATCTATTTTTCAACCACCTCAGAGACCTGAGAGGGATAAATATATCTGACTATATAGGAAGTGCAGGGCCCGCAGCTTCCAAAACTAAGAAATGACATACCAGTGGCTGCCTGGACAGCACCCATTTTCTTTCCATACATTACATCACCAATCTTCAGCCAGCTGGCCCCGCTTCTCTGACAGACATTGATTGTAGAGCAGGAATTATGAAGAACTTGCCTACCCTGTCTTGGCAGAGCTAGGCTGTCGACTTACCTGCTTCCAAGTTTTGTCCTTTTTGGGCAGCATTCTGTCTACAGTTGAAGCAAGGGGTTTTTCTTGCCAAGAGATAGGCTTGCCACTAATTCAACCATCTCCCACTGGAGATTCTTCGATGCTCATCTTCTACTTGGAGTTATTTTAATATGCATTTCTCTAATTGCCAAAGATGTCAAGTACTTCTTAAAATGTTTACTAGTCATTTAAGTTTCTGTTTTGAGAAGTTTCTTCCAGGTTCCACAGCCCATTTTAAACTGGTTTCTGGTTTTCATTTTTAGCTCTTGCATTCTTAGTGCATTCTAGATATATTGTTGGGTTTATAGTTGTCAAATTGATCAAAATAAACTTATCAATACAGAACACACTTAGTACATTCTAGGTACACTGTTGGGCTTATAGCTGTCAAAGTTTCTCTCCCATTCCATGGGCCACGTCTTTAGTCAATGGGTAGTTTCACTTGCTCTAATGGAAGCTTTTTAATTAGGTGACATCACATTTCAATGGAAGTCCTGTTGAGAAAGTCCTTACCTGTGCTTAACAGTTAAAGTTTACTCTCTCCTTTATCCTGCAGTGGTTCCAGAGCATTGGGTTCTATGTGGAAGTCCTCAGCCCATTTGGACTTCAGTTTTATGCAGAGTAAGAGAGAAAGGTCCTGTTTCGTATTTCCATGTGCTAAGAGCCAGATTTGCCTGCATATTTTTTTTTTAAAGGCACCACCTTTTCTTCCATTTTCATTTCTGGTGACTTTGGTTGTGTGCTTTCTGGCTGTGTTGCTAGAGAAGTCACAGTATCAGTTAATGCTGGCTAGCTTTGTAGAACAGCCTCCCTCTGACAGCCTCCTCAAGCCTAGTTCAGCCTCTAACAGTGCTCCTGGCTACAGGGAGATTTCATGTGAAGAAACGTGGGACCCGCTCCAAGCCTGTCTTCGCCCATCCCCACCGGAGAAAAGCACATGCCCTAGAGTCACTAATGGCATAGTTCTACAGAAAAACTTTTTGCTGAAGGTAGGTGGAGCCCAAGCTGTATTTTACATCTGATTTGGAGGGACAGGGATTCAGGTGGACAGCATTCTACGTGCCAGAGAATAAACTAACAGAACTGATGATTTCCATCTACTCCTTGTTGAACAGTTAAAAGTAGCATCTCAAGCCCCCTCTTCTGTTAGTTTTCAGTTTCTTCCTGACACCCTATTTTAAAAATATTGGGACTCTAAAGTAGTGTTAATTCCAAAACTGCTGCTCTGACTTCAGAAACTGTCTCTTTGCTCTCTTAAATTATACAACTTACAAGAAGGAAATCTGTGCTAAAAGACACACTGGAGTTTGTGGGGGCAGGGACAGGGTAGGAGAATAGCTTCTCTTCCTTCCAAGTTAGGGAGTTGGCCACCACACTTTCTGGGAGCCCACATGAGACAACATTCTCACTTTCGTCTCCAGCCTCTGGGACTCTACTGGTGAGAAAGGAGATTCACCAAACCCTAGACACCTCCTCAGACAGCACTGTGACTTTTTATGCCTGGTGGAAATCTTCATCCTTGTCAGCAATTGCAACCTTGGAAGGAAGAATCACGGAGGCGGCCATCTGTCAGGGAAATGGGTGCCCTGTGTTTACCCTAAAACTGGCTCTTGTCAGACTTATTTTGAAATGCTTCCCAGTCTGGAATGCTCTGCAGTTTGTTCCTGTAGGCTGTACTCAAAATTCATGTCTTTGACTTAAAAGTAACGAGGGTTCAACTCTGAAGTCTGTCCTACTTCTATATTTATTATGAACATAGACTGTCAGTATTATTAGCCTTTCAGGGCCCCAATGTGTCCCTTTGTAAAGTGAATCTCAGAATACTGATTTGTAATAGGGCTCAATGATATGCTGAAGATGAAATGACCGACACCTTACCTAATTTGGCACTTTGTTACATGTTGTTTGGTTCCAGGCATTTTGATGATGGTGATGTGGGCGAGGGCCACTGTTAAAGTCATGTAAGGCCTAGGAGTGTAGGAAGCAGCTAGAAAATATGATCTCCTCTGGCCACCTCTCTACACAGTCATATTTGTAATTTCATCAGAGCCATAGGGACACATAAGGCCAATCTTGGCAATGAGGACAATCCATCATACAACACAGCTCCTTTGCTTGTCCCTGACAGTACAGGCTATTTGAAAACTCTTCATATAGGCAGAGGTAGTTCTCATTAGGCTGGATCACTTGGCAGAGCTCTTGGACTATTAGATCATTGTATTTATCTCAATAAAATCCCCCAAAATGTGCTAATTTGGATGAAGACCAGCAACATGTCAGTTGTCAGAATGATTTCCTGTAAAACAGAGTACACAGCCTTAAATTCTGAGAGGTTTGTATTAAAAATTAGACAGTTTGGTATGTGTGTGTGTGTGTTTGTGTGTGTTTATAATGGCAAGGTCTTCATCATCTTATTTGTAGTCTTCTTTTATACTATGAATCTTCTATCCAGTGAGGACATATATAAAAATATACCTTCATATAGCACTATTGTGAACATTCACGGTCTAAATAAATAGTTAAGCCATTTGATTTTACAAAATGTAATTATTCACTGAATAGAAATACTATGTAGTTGTTTGAATATCACATATGGAGTTCAACAGAACTTTAATTGGTAGAATATAGCTCATAATCTCTTTCACACAGGGTGCTCTTATCCAAGTGACAAGATATACAGGGACATCAAGGTAGGACATTAGATGGTACTCTGAGTAGCCAGTGGTAAGAGGCAGGTGCAGCACTTAGATGATGAATGTGGTTATTACTTTCAAGATATTGCTATTTGAAGACTTGAAATTTTTACTGTTAGATACAGGAGAAATATCTTTTTTTGGGAACTAAGGGTTTCTTAATTTTATTAGGAAGATAGCCAGCAGATGTAATCTTTTCAAATTAAATATTTCATTTGGAATCACACAGCCAACCCCTAGGTAAGACCACACATGATTGCATATGCTGGCTGCAAATAGAACAGATAAAGTTGGAATCGTTGGTCAACACACTGAGGATAATCTCTTTGGCTTGTAAAATTAGTTGTTCAAGTTCTAATCCAATTCAAGATCCACTAGTGCATTCTAGTGTAATTAAGTCATTGTGGGACCACTCCTGATTCCTTTGCATATTATCTTCCTTGATCACCTCTCTTCTCTCCTGCTTGCTTACCAAGCTACTGACATGTTTAACTATTCTGTCCATGTCATTGAATCTATGGGTATATTAGTAAGTTAATAAGCAAGTTTGTTTATTAGTATTGGTACATGTGTCTATGTAATTACACATATGTCAGTGGACTTATAGTCCATCACCAGATGAATGGATACTGAAAGTATAGTATGTATATAAAATGGAATTTTACTTAACCCTAAAGAAAAATGAAATTTTAAGATTCACAGTAAAAAAATGGATGGATCTAGAAAGTATAATATTAAGCAAAGTAACCCAAATCAGGAAGGTAAATGCCACATGCATTCTCTCTCATACACATCCTTAGCTTGAAATGCATACACCTATGTATAAAAAGTGTGCAAATGTGAATAAGTGTAAATAAATATAGCATCTCTATGTTGTTTTTTCCTATGTGAGGACATATAAGAGTATACGAACCCCTAAATGGTTTAAGTGTTTTCAGTAATTTCAAGATGCCTGTTTTTAGCCAAGATTAAAGCAAGGGATTTTTCTTGACAAATGACAGGATAGGGAATATTAGCCGGAGACTAATAATAAGGACCCACTATGGCCTAGGCATTTGACTTTCATTCTCAACATTCTACCTTTACAGTCATGATGCATGGCTGTGTTGTTGTAGGAAATCATGGTAGGAATATGTAATTTATCTTATGCTGTCTGCTACTAACTGACAGAATGTGACTGATAATCAGTCTTTTCTTCATGGGTCATTTATTAAACCAGAAGTAAACTATTATGCAAGTGTGCTTTCTGGGACTTTCTTCCATAACTGCTCCTTGGACCGTTTTAATAGAAATGGGATCGTTTATTCTTTTATTAAGCCATAAATATCATTCCTTAGATTCAGAAACTACATTGACATTTACCTTGTGTCAAAAACAGTATATAGTCCAATGCAGATATTCAGTACATGCTGTCTTACTACTGTTCTATTGCTGTGAAGAGACACTATGACCACAGCAACTCTTTTTTTTAATTTTAATTTTTTTATTTCTTCAAGTTACATCTCAATCACAATCCCCTCCCTACTCCCCACTCCAGTCCCACCCTCCCACTCTCTTCCCCTTTGCCCCCTATCTAGTTCCTTTTTGTTTTTTTTTCAAGTTTAAGGTATATCTTTTCCGCCCTAACAGTTCCCCCTCTCAGTCCAACAAATGGCTCTTTCTCTTATAACAACAAATACAATATAAAACAACAAAAATAATTAAGCCACAATTATGAAAATTATAAGGCTTAGCATACATTCCCAATGTCCAGTCCATACATATTTGGCCACTGACTTTAACATTCTACTATGCAACCATCTCCATGAGTTTAAAGATCTATATCCAATTCAGCTTCCATCCTAACTTGCATCTCCATTTTAAAAACATCTTCTTAGATCCAGAACACCCTCTTAATTCCTAAACAACTCGGAATTTAGCTATGAGATTATAGCTATCTAGTCTTCAACCACATCAGAGACCTGAGAAGGTAAATATATGGTACAGGAAGTGTAGGACCAGCAGTCCCCATAACTAAGAAAGGATTTACAAATGGCTGCCTGCTCCCAATTTCTCTCCGTACATTAAAGTACAATCTTCAGCTGTTTGGCTCCATTTCTCTGACAGACATTAAATGAAAAGCAGGAATTATGAAGGACTTGCCTATCCTGTCATGGCAGAGCTAGGCTGTCGACTTACCTGCTTCCAAGTTTTGTCCTTTTTGGACAGCATTCTGTTTGCAGTTGAAGCAAGGGGTTTTTCTTGACAAATGACAGGCTTGCCACTAATTCAACCATCTCCAATTGAAGATTCTTAGATGCTCATCATCTACTTGGAGTAGAATAGGGAGGAGCTGTCAGGATCTGACATGTCTCAATATGAAAAAAATCTTAAGAAAACATCTTTGAATGCCATATTCCGCAGATCTCTTGAGAGTTTTGAAGACTCCCTATCTATCTCTTTATATTTGGATGAGCAAATGTTGTCTCTTAGCAACTTGATTTCTGATTAACTTAGAAAATAACTGTGATAGACGGCCCTAGTACCTAACAAAATGACATGCTTGAATGACTATTATTTTGCATTTCTTTAATTATCCTAAACAGTTTGTCACAGTTGCTGACAAAAGGCCAAAACTCACAGAAACTCTCATTTTTTAAAAACAGCATTTAATTAGAGCTTACTTACATTTCAAAGGTTTAGTGCATTATCACTATGGCAGGAAGCATGGCAGGGGCAGGCTGCACAGCATGGTGCCAGAGAAAGAGTTGAGAATTCTTCATCTGGATCTTCAGGCAGCAAGAAGAGAATGAACCACTGGGCCTGGCTTGGGCTTCTGAAGCCTCAAAGCCACTTCCAGTGACATACTTCCTCTAACAAAACCACACCTATCCCAACAAAGCCACATGTCTTCTAATCCTTCTCAAATAGTGGCATTCCCTGATGACTAAGCCTTCAAATATCAGTCGGTTGGGGCCATTCCTACTCAATCCACCACATGTGTTCATACTGCTTCTTCAAGTTCTGGACGGATTCACTATATAATTGCTTTCTTCTCTTCTTCATTAAGTATTCTTTCTTTTTCTTTTTTCCCTTTCCCTATTTGTTCCTAAATAGTTTCCTCTTCCTAACTTAATAATGAATTGAATGTACTCAATTATGTAAAGTTTATACATTTTCATCCAGTTCAATGGGCATTAAGGATATTGAAGCAACTATAAATTTAAAACATCTTGAAACATGTTATTTTCTATATTTCTTGAAAATATCATCATAAAATAAATTATTTGAATGATGAAAATATGTTGTTAAATTTTGTTTGATAAAGTATACAAAACACCTTTTTTGTTGTTGTTTTTTAACAAAACACTTTTATAGGTAAAGTCTGTTCTGGCACCAGGGCAGTATTATTTAGCTAGTTCTGTGCCCCACACATTCACAGATGCCTTTTCTCTGCCAGATTATTTGTTTGGACTGTAATATAGGGAGAGCAGATATGGTTCTGACATTCAGTTTAAACAGTATGAGTCTAGAGGAAGAGGTTGGGAAATGCCTGCACTTGTAAACAGACTCTCATGCTATAATGTAGGAAATATGATGGATGTCAACAACTGCACCAGTGCTTTGGAATAAGAGTATAATGTTATCAGACAGAGAGACCTCGGGTCAGGAAGTGTCCCTAGGGAAATCAGCACAGGAAAAGAGGTTCTGAAAAGCCAGTTGTGGCAGCTAGCTCCATAGAGACGGGGAAGAAAAGATGGAGCAAGCAACTGGATGATCAGGGCTTCTCTCTTCTACAATGTGCATGGTTAGGCTGCACTTAACCTCAACCCAGACTTTTTTTGTTTGTTTGTTTCCAACTAGCTTCTTTGAAGATATGCACAGCCATATTTTCCTACTTTTCGTTTTATTGGATAAGGTCACATGAATTCACAACATGAGTTTTCAAGTTCATATCCTAGTCTCCTCTCTCTCTCACCAACGGAAATAGTAGTTGGTTCTGAATTTGTAATTTCTTTTTATTTGTTTGTTTTTACGTTTTAATTAAGGAAGTTCTGTTGACACAGAGCTTGAATCAGTTAACAATGCTTTGCCCTGTGACTATCTGTGGCATCAATTTAGAAAAGACTAGATGTTCAATAAAGATGTCAGCTATGGAAAACAGATGATTTATACTCATCAGAAATGATCACTCTTTTTAAGTGGTTACACTCATTTTCTGAAGCTTGAATAATGCCACATTTTGTACAAAATGCCCTCTGCATAAATAACGTACCTGTGAACGGAACTTCAGCCCAACTTATCCCCAATGGGATGTTACAGATCATTATATTCCAGATCCCGGTCCTTTTCCAACACTTTTCAGATTTGAACTCTAACAGGGTTGAGATTTCTAATCTTTAAAATCCAAAAGAAAGAAAGAAAGTATGAGAGAAAGAAAGAAAGAAAGGAAAAAGCAAAGAACATTGGCAATATCTTTCTCTGGTTTAATACCATAACAAATATAATTGGAGCCTAAAGATCCATATAGGTGTGGAGCCTGGGATTAGTAATGGATAAGGAGAGCCAGGAAGAAGATAGAAAACGTGATAAGAATTGATCTTTCAACAACAGATTTGTACATGCCCAGTGAAATTTCATGTGTGTTTTACCTAACATCTACTGGAGTCTTGGTCCTCATTCTACCAACAGACACATGCCTAACCTTCATGCATAATCCCCCCTACTTTTGTATTCCTTTGGGTGTTCTCTTAAATATCTTGCTGTTTAAATCTTCTGACCTAAATCTTCTATCTAAAAGATGATTGGACAGGCTTTATAAACAACCAGCTGTGATCAGGAAATGAACCACAGGATCTTGTAATCAATTGGGGTTTAGCCTTTACACAATTCAAACCCACAGCAGCAGTGACAAACTAATTTCTGTTTTCATCCAAGTCTATGATACTGGCTGCTTAGAACACTGTGTTTTCCTGTATCAAATCTCAGAGATGATGAGTGAGTCTTGGATAAGCTGCGATGTGGCATTTCCACACTTGCACTTTTGCATTGAGTGCAGACTGGGAAGAGGAGAGCTAAATGACCCAAGGCTGCCAAAGACCCCTCTCACCTAGCACTTTGCAAAAGCAAAATAAAAGCCTGGCAATATTTTCAAATATTTCCAGAGCCAATGTATGAAATGATAGAGGTCAAGGAACACACAAGGAAATGGTGCATGAGTAAATTTAGTAAGAGAACATTAATAAGAATTGCATGTTTCCTAAGGAAAGGAGGAGTGGATGGGGAGGAGGGAGCAGTAACTGTGGTAAGGGTGTAATATGTGAGAGAAGAATAAATTAGTTTCAAGAAAAGAATTGCACATTTTAATTGTCCGTTAGGTAAGTTTCTGTTACAATAGCAAAGTGCCTTAGATAACTAACTCGGGAAGATAAAGGAATAATTTTGATGCACAGTTTGAAGGCTACAGTTCATGAGGCAATAGCCTCACCATTATGAGTCTGTGACAATGCATCACATGGAGGTAAAAACTGGTTGTCTTGTGGCCAGAAAGAGAAAGAATATGAGGATGCAGGCCCTCCCCTGCCTTTAGGGTCACATCCTCAAGGCACCAAACCTGTATAGCTAAGTTATACCCTTTGAAGGTTTCACTGTTATCTAATCTACCACCCGGAGGACTCAGCCTTTAACACATAGACCTTTGGAGATGATTTAAGATCTAAATTAAAGCATTGTTTTTGGATTTCAGCAACTTTAAAAATTAAAATATAACTATATCATTTCCTCCCTCACACTTCTTTTTCCTATACCTCCCAAACATATCTGTCCTCCTTCAACATCTAAAATCTACTTTAACCATTCTTGCTACATATACAAATACAGGAATAAACATATAAATACAACCTGCTGAGTCCATTCTGTGTTGCCTATATGTATATGCTTCTAGGGCTGACCACATGGTAGTAGATAACCAATCAGAAGCTCATTCCTAGAAAAGACTAATTATGCCCCCCACAACAGTTGTTAATTGCTTGTGACTCATGACAGGGTGGGGGACCCATTAGATTCTCTCATCTAGATCGTGATGTCAACTATTATTATAACTGCTGAAATCTTGCTCAAGGCAGATATATTGTTGAGATTTCATGGGCATAAGCTTCTTCCTCATAGTTAGAAGACTCAATCTCATAGGAGGCTTACTAGGCCTCTGACTCTTAGAATTTTTCTGAACATCCTCCATGTTCCTCTTGTCTTGGGTGCAGGAGTTATACTGTAGATGTATCCACTAGAGCTAGGCAACCATAGTCAGTTACTCTCTGCATTTTGATCATTTGTGGCTTTCTACAAAGGTTTCTTTCTGGGGAAAAAAAACAAATATTTTTTTTTAGTGTATTATGAGATCTACACTTATCTGGGGCTTTAAGGATACATATTTAGAACATACGTAAGAATGATGCTGATTAAAGAAAGTGGGAGAGCCTCTGAGATCTGAGCCCTCACTAATCCCAAGTATTTGGCTAGGTTTTCAGTATTATGTATGATTTCCTTCTTGCTAGCTGGTCCTTAAATCCAATTAAGAAACAGTTGATTGTCACCAAGACACACATACCTCTATTACACCTTTTGGGGTATCTTGCTATGTTCATTCCTGATCGCCAAAGGTTCATGACCATTTCAAAATGTAAAATGTCTTCAACCTGTCTCCTGGCCCGTGAAAGTCTAAACTGTTGCAGAATTACTCAAAAGTAAAAGTCCAAGGTCTTTACCTGAAACTTAAGGAATTACTATAAAAGTAAAAATAAAATTTATATATTTCTAAGATAAAAAGGTGGGATAGACACAGGAGAAATGTTCCTATTTTAGAAAGAATGAATAAAAAATTAATTATGAAGAGGAGACAGCCTAAAGCAAGACTGAAACCTAGCAGAGCAAGAATTAAATCCTAATCCCCCTGGCTAACATCCAGGACACAATGTGATGAGCTTGGGGCTACTAATAATTTGGAGAGCCCTTTTCTATGATTTCACTGGTTGTAGCCCACATGGCCACACACTTGAGCTGCTTTTGTCATCTATCTGTGGCTTTTCATGGACATAGCATAGTTCTGGTACCTTCTACTTACACTTACAACATTCCAAAGTTTTACTTTTTTAACCAAACAGGCTTTTGCACATCACCAAATATATTCCAATAATAAATAAATACTGTTCATGTCTTGGTATCACATTTTAAAGCAGCCCTTAGTCCAGTAAAATGATCTATGGCATGCAATTTAAAGAAAAAGTGAGCAAAGACACTGATAAGTATCTTCACAGTTAAAAAAAAAAGTATGTAAAATAGCATTTGCAATTTGTAGGCATAAAAAAAAAGAGAGAAAGCAAACTGTTTTGCATAAACAAAGTGACTTTTGAGTTTATTGAAAGTACTCACTGAAAAGTGTGGGTATTTCTCAGCCATGTAGGGGGAAAAAAGAGATTTGGCATTCACTCTGACCCTGTGAGGAGGTAGAATAGGGGACAAATTAACTTAGACATTTGATGAGCTACACAGTAAGTAAGAGAAGGGACTGATTGAAATAAATACTCCTGACTTAAAAGAGACACCAGAGGAAAATTTACTTCTCTAGGGCACCCCTAAAAATAAAAACCACAGTGTATTTTTATGTTAAAAAAAGAAGGAAAGAAGTCAAGAGGACAAAATTAACTTTCAGTATCCATGAATTGGTACCATTCTGGAGTTCCTATCAAGACCAAACTGAGACAGGACTTTTGAATGGTATACCCTCAATTCAAGACTCAGCGGATCTTCACATACAAGTACCCATGAATGTGGATTAATTCAATCCTCAGTTACCAGGCAGACTAGAATATCTCTATTTGAGTAAAATTAGTGTATATGTCAAATCTAGGGAATAAAAATCACAATTAGATCTCAGATACAAATTATATCATGTGACAATAAACCAGAGAGAAAATAACTACATTAAAATGTTTAAAGTTAAGGAAAGACTATTCAGCACAGGTGAAACAAGTAAAGAGAATCCTATCAGTGAAAACTGTACTTATTAAAATTAATAATAAAGCTAATGTAATATACATAAATAAAATAGAACTAATCAAATAATTAATATAGGAAGCTTTGCTGTCAGAATGAAAAAATAATATTACTAGTGAAAACTTAGATAACATAGAGAATAAAACACAATCTTAGCTTACAACCTAGTGATCCCACTGTGAGACATATACCAAGGAGATTATAGACACACCAGTGTAATAACCTGGCATGATGAGATGGCTATGAATGAAGTGATTTATTTACAATCAACTTTGTGAGATAATACACTCTAGTGGTGTGATCATGCCTGCAGTGGAAGGTTACTGAGTGAGAGGAAGTCACAAATGATATACGTGAAATTATGCATGGATTTCAAATTGCTTAAATGAAACAAAAAATATGGACATACAAGATGATATGAAATAATAGTCTTTCATATATATATGTATATATATATTTCAAATATATATTTCCCATATATTTCACATACATATACATACATATATATATATATATATATGAGAAAGAATATACATATCAGTTTGTAGATAGCTGAGGCTGTCTTGGTTGTTAGTTGATGTAGAAGGGCCTGGCACACTATAGGTGAAACCATGCCCTAGGCAGGTGGTCCTGGGTCATATAAGACAGTTAGCTAATCATGAATCTGCAAGTGAGCTAACAAGCAACATTCCCTCCCAGTTTCTTTTTAAAGTTCCTACTTGAGTTCATGCCCTAACTCCTCTCATTAAAAGACTGTTTCCTGGACATGTACGACAAATATACCCTTCACCTACTGAAGTTTCTTTCAATCAGAGTTCTTTATTGAAGTAACAGGAAGGAAAGTAGAATAGACAGCATCCTGGGAGAGGTAAACATCATTAGTAATGAGAAAGGGTTGACTGGCTACAAAGGAAACTAATCAGGTTTGGGAAGGTAGTAGTGAAACTTCCATACATACTGATTATGGTGATTGTTGTATAACTCTGCGTTTGCCAGAAATCATAATACGTAAGGAGAAGGGGCAAATTATATTGTTTGGAAATTAGGAGTCAAAATAAAATTTATAATAAAAATAAAACAACCAAAGGCAATTTGCTATAAATTATATGCCTTTATACCAACCCTCCTGGTGAGACCTCACTAAGAAATTTAACTGGGAGATTAATCTTCCATTAATGTATCTATTAACTCACTGTGGTTACTAATTGACATCTCACCAAAATGATTGATATAAAAATGTAATAATACAATAAAAAATTTTAATGAAACAAACATTGATAGAACTACATCCATTAAGCCGTAGCAGGAAACAGATGCTCCTTTAAGCTCAGTTAACTGAGTGGCACTGTTATCAGAGTTAAAAGGCACCAACCAGGAAAGATAAATGTTCTACAAGCTGGCTGCAGTGGATAACCAATGCCGTACCTAAGAGTAAAGACACATGTACGGGGCCTGGTAGGAAGACTTTGTTCGTTGCCTGACTGGAAAGTCCAGGCACCTATGTTCTATCCTCATTGTCCACATAAAAGAACTGACTGTTGTTTTGTATTGTATTTATTGTTATAAGAGAAAGAACCATTTGTTGGACTGAAAGGGGGAGCTGTTGGGTGGAAAAAGATATACCTTAAACTTAAAAAAAAAAAACAAGGGAAAAGGATGGGGGGTTGAGGGTGAAGAGGGTGGGAGGGTGGGACTGGAGGGGGGAGTAGGGAGAGGATTGTGATTGAGATGTAACTTGAAGAAATAAAAAATAAATTATGAAAAAAAAAGAACCGACTGTGGTGACACTTGCTGACAACATCAACAGTGGGGAGGGAGAAGCAACTGGATCCCAGCCACTCCCTCACCATCTAGACTTGCCTAATTAGTGTGCTCCAGATAAGTGAGAAAACCTTTCTCCAAGGAAATTGGCAGTGTTTCTAAGGGTGAGACACAAGGTTGGCCTCTGGCCTCACTTGGTCTTTTAGCTCTTATGGTCCGGCGTCCTCTCTTGTGCTGTTTCTTAAGCTTTGGAGGAATTGGTATAAATAACCTATTTAGACTTGAATAGTTATAACCATCACTTACTCTCAGTTTCTTGAGCAGCCATCTATCTCTACATTCCAAAGAGAAATTCCTCTGATTATTGCTCAACGTGGCATTTGTCTGTAGGTATAGACCTAAATATGTAGAAATCAGCTTGGTGCCATGTCCACTTAGCTAAACAACAGCAATCAGTTCTCCCTAGGGCCTGACAGCACCTAAGTGTGGATATTGGCTGCGTTTATATTACTACATGTGGATTCTCTCTTGTGGAACAGACATTAGATTCAAACAAAGAATGGTTGGATATAACCAAAAATATTGTGTCACTATGTATCAGTTGACACATCTTACCTGGAAGGTTGGTATTGTAGGTCATAGGGTTCCCTTCAAGCAGAATTCAAGTGACCACCCTGTTCCTGCTTTATATCTCTATCTTGAAACCACGGTGTATGGTTGCAATCCATCACAATCAAAATCTTCATAACTTTATGTATTTATATGTGTCACTTACATAACTGTATCATATGGCTATTATAATAATTTACACTTCACAGATTAGGTTTTGAGACATAAAGAATTTGAAATTTTTCTCTGTGGTCACATCAAGTAATGACTGTGGGATTCAGAAGTAAGGAAATTTGATCCAATTCTGTGACACCTAGGCTTGTAAGTTGATCAAAAATAAAAAGTAAGAGTAGACTTAAATTTCCATGCACTATTAGCATGAAAGGACAGAATAATTTAATTGTGGTTCTTTTATTTTTGGGCTTCAATTCTCCACCTTTATAATGATAGGATCTGTTTTCTTGTTCTCCAGAAAACTTGATGATATAGAGCATTTGTATTGAATCAAGCATCTCTGTGTTGCTGAAGTTTCATTATTACAGTGTTTCTATGTCATTTATTATTGAAATATATGTGTGATGTCACTTGATCCCATTGAAAGCCTCTGGAAAAAAAAGAGTGAGTATATTTGAAAAGAAAGACGGGATGAGGTGAGAGTTTTCAGCCTTGAGTACAAAGTGGGCTTGTAAGTGGTTTACTCAATGGACTCTTGTGACCCATATCCAAAAAGAAGCCAGAGGAGCAGTCGTTAAATGTAGAATGGAAAAGTGAAGAACTGTTCTGATGGGTAATTTCTTTTCCCAAATGAGGAAGCATGCATCATCAAATCATACTTTCAGTGAGGAAGACAATGATCCCAGGCAATGGCACCCTGGAGAACATTGAGGGTAGCAAAGTTTCTTTCTCTATGTGACTGCAGACCCTGAAGAATAATTTTCTTGACCTGTCTTCTAGTTACATAATACCAACACACATGCTAAAAAAGAGGTGAGAAATCCTATCAAATTAGAAAGGGGAGTGTGCACATGTGGTAAGAATGCTCCTTTTTCTCTGTAAGGAGCTGGCAGACTGTGGGTCTCCCAACAATGGGCAAAATATTGATGTAATGAATGAAGGGAGCAGGAAGAAAGGGAGGAGCAGAGACAGAATGAAGGTTCCAGCAAAGCTCAGTGGTCAGACTTCCTGAATAGCTCTAACAGTGAGTGTACAAGATAGCGCTTGAGACAGTGGAATTGGTTAAATATTCTGTGAAAATGTATTGTGTAAAAAATTGTGTAGAAAGTACAGCAGGGGAGAGAGCTACATCATTGAACCGCAGAAGACAAAAAAAAAAATTGTAAGAGAGAAAATGAGTTTTTCACATAGTTTATGGGGCTAGCACTAAAATGTTAAAGCAAAGGCATTTCATGTTTCTCCTACGCAGATGAAGCTTCTGGTATTGGGACTCATTCACCCGAGCTGAGAGATGAAATGCTTTATTTGTGGGAAACTAATCAATATCAGGGAATAGAAATAATAAATCTGCCTTTGGGGGTCAACCAACTAAATGACTCATATAGAACATTTTGTAGTGAAATCAAATGTTTCAAAAACAGTCTCAAGTGGATTTCTGTCACTTATTGACTGTTTAGACTCTCCAAATGGGTGCAATCAGACCATATATGTTCCCTGAAAACAAAGAGAACTCATCTGAAAAGCAGAAAGCAATGAAGTAGGAGGGAAATTTATGAAGAAAGTTGGAAAGAGAACTAAATTATTTCAATGCCATTAAAGAATTCATGTGAATATAATTATCAGAAATATTATAAAAATAAATTCTTTCCTTAAAACAGAACTAAATCACAAGCCAGGATACTCTGAAGGTAACACAAAATAGCTCTTAGGTCACATGAATGTCTTAAAGATTTATCAAAATAATATATAAATATCAACCAAAAATATATGAAGAAATGCTGAGGTCACTAATCATCTGAAGCATGTGAATAAAAAGCAATATCTAACCCTACTTCAAATGCCTGGAACTCAGAAGGCAAAGGGAAGCAAATGTCACTGATGTGAAAACATGGAAAGATGGTACTCCTTAAAATTCCTAACATTGTTGACAGAACATAGACATTAAAGAAAATTATATAGAGATTACAAAAAAATACTAGATGTCAAGATATCATGAGATCCATCAATCCCCTTACTGGGTATACATTCAATGAAAGGGAGATCAGAATGTTGGAGAGACATCTTCTGTTGAATGTTTAATGAGGCAGTGTTCCCAGTAAGGAAGACGCATGGTCAGTATAGCTATCAATAAACAGATGAGTTGATGAAGAAAATGTAGAACATACCCACAGTCATGAATTTCCATATAGAAAAAAGAAATCCTACAAAGAACACCTGTCTACCTACCAAGTCTAGGTAGGACTAAAAATCAGGGTGTTAGGTTAAAAAAGAAAATTTCAGAGATATAAAATGTTCAGAGAACATGCCACTACATGTTCTCACAGGTATAATGTTACAAAAGAGATCTCATAGAAGTAGAGAATATGTTAATGGTTACCAGAAGTCTGGCATGGGTGTTGGGAAGAAAAGATGAAGATGGTTTTGCTAATGGAGCTAGGGGTGCAGGTGGATAAGAAAAAAAATGCTTCTCATAGTCTGAAGCACAGGAGGACAACTAATTAACAACTGCATATTTTCAAGTAACTAATACAGGGCATTTTTAATGTTATTAACCCAAATAAATTTCCAAGATGAATATCCCAATAAACCCTGGTTTGATCATTACAAACCATATGCATAAATCAAAATTTCCCTTCCACTCCTTAAGCATGCAGCTTTTATGTGTGGAATATTTTAAATCAAAAAGTAAATGTAAAGAGTGAGCATAGATCACCAGTGTCATACAGGGTCCCTGTCATTTTCTCGCCTTCACCTGCCTAGTCTGTAAGTCAGCTGGTTGGGTATAGCTTAGTCTTTGGAACACAGTGACTTTTATTCCTGATTTGCTGTGTTTGTTCTCTTGTTCTTGTGTACCACATTCTCTGTGCAAACCTCACCTTAAACTTCATCCAAAGTCACTACACTAGCAAAAGTAAAATGATAGATAATAGAAAAAATAAAATAAAGTTAGAGGATCAGCCCCAAAGTTTATGCACTAAATAATAAAGATTTCTGTTGAGAGCATAAAAACAGAGGGTGGGAAGCTAATGGCAATTCAAGGGAAGCCCTGAAAACCACACCTGTCTAATTAACAATGCCTGTCAAGTACACAAGCTCATAACATAAACCACCTACACCTACACACACTACTGTAAAACTGTTAGAGAGCAGACTACAGGAGATTATTAAAATTTCCAGAGAGAAGTAAAGAAAGAACACTTATATAGAAAAGGATTAAAGTTTTTTTAAACCATAGCATTAGAAATTTGACTATTATTAAACATTTTCAAATTCAAAGGACATATTGATTCTGCATGCAATTCTAGCTCTAATCCAATTGTAAATCAAGGGAAAATCCAAGACCAAAACCTACCAGGCAAACGATAAAATAAAACAAAACAAAAACTTCCTAAGCTTCCCTGTCTAAGAGCAATAGGAGCATCTTTTTAGGATAGAGGTAACCCAGGAAGTTAGAGCTTAAACACAGAAGAGAGTAAAGAAGACATTTCATGATAGTCAGTCCCAGGCGAACAACTACTCACTGGGCTTGGGGAAAAACAAGTCCAGGGTTGCCCAAGTGATCTCAGCACTGCAAAGCTCATGTCTGCAAAGGAGAGGTGAAGTTGATAAGTGGATAAAAAAAAATGATATGTTGGCATCTCCTCAGAGAAGGCATAGAATTTCAAAAACATCCCCAAAAACACATCCAGGAAAAGAGTTTTTTACCCATTCTCCTAGTTTCTTTCCATCAAATCTGGCCATTCTGTTTCTGCTTACTCTAGATTTTTACTGCTTTGGTTGGAACCAGATGAAAAGATTTTTTTTCCCTACTCCATTCTCCATTTCTCAACACTATATCAGAAGTACTCTGTGTTCATCACTCTCCACTACAAATGGAGAAGTGAGAATGAGAAAAGAAAACCTGTTTTGAGCTAGCTAGGTGACAAGGTGCTAAGTGGGACTAGTACAAAATTATCATAGCTAAAACCCTGCAAAAAGGGAGTTAGATGCATATATATTCAAAGCTTCCCAGTAGTATGATATTGGAGATGAATAAAAGAGTTTTATAAGTGCACCTCAAATTGTGAATATGCACTACAGCCATCCATATAGAAATCCAGGTAAGAAACTATCATCAGAACTACACTAGCTTCTCAGAGGGAACCCAATTCATGCTTAGGATAATTCAATGCCTGTCTGTCTCAAAGCCAAAGTGGAATCACACAGATTCAGGTGTGAAGATCAAAGAAAAGAACACACTCAAGACTGTGCTCTCAAGCTTCATAAACACAACGAGGGGAGACATTTCTTCTGCAGTCAAGGAGACTGGCACAAGGGGCTGACTTTATGCCCTCATCTGTCTTTCTGACAGATATATAGAACTGTCTACCAAGTTTCTCAAAGAATTATTCATCACGCCATTTTATTATTCTCATGTAACCCAAGTCTTCGTTATTAGATCTTTCCTCTTTCAGCCATACATCTTTTTACAACACGATGATTATTTATCAGTATGTGATGGTGGCTACCATGGGCTCTTAGATATAGAAAGCACATTTGGAACCCCTTTCTTCTCTCTATGTGAAATCCAGAGTTCTGGATTTATCTTCTTTAAGCAATTATATCATCTTTCCATTTCAACATGGATACATTTTTATACTTCTCAGATCCATATCCTGAAGGAAGGAGATCTGTTTTGTCACCCAACATGCCACTGAATAAAATGTCCTATTTTTGAGAGAAGTCAAGGGCTATCACATAAGAAACATGGCTCCCTGCACAATCTTGGCCCCAGAACCACAGGTTTGAGGTTCAAAGGAAGCTCAAGAAGCTCAGTTGATTCCAGAAGGCAAGGACTGTCCAGTGCTTAAGTATCATCACCACCGCACGGCACTCCAAAGACTGAGTGTTCGTGTTGCTGTTACTATCATACATCATTGCTACTTTTGTGTGAGGTCAATTCAAAGTTAACACAAATGATAATCCAAGTAAACAAAGAGCTTCCAATTCTAAAAGGGTCTAGCATTTTCTTATTAATCTTTTGTCCTGTACTGAAAATTTACAGAGCAGCATTCTGGTCAGTGCTATTACTTTGCGTTTTGCAGGTGTCAAGCAGAATTAAAGAAAACAAAATTTAAACTATCTGCTAGAGATTACTGGCTGCTATGCAAAGAGAATGTAGAATACATGATGTCCAAGGCTCTCACTGAATGCTTACTTATCCACATTCAGACCTCACAGTTTAACTGCCATATGATGAAGGCCCTTCAGTTCTTTGTATCAGTCCTGACCATTTGTTGTTCCCTTTTAAAGCAGTTCTCTTTTCTCACAATTCTCCAAACGCCTTCTCATGAAGTCTAATTTGTGGATATCGTAACAAAATAAATCCTCTCTCTTAATAAAATCAATACTTTTATTTATAAATATTATGTTTGGTAGGAACACATCAGTTAAGCTAAAACACGTTTAGTTGAACTTCATGAACCCGTTGTATATTTCTAGAACTCTTGTCCTAGGGAAGGAATACCCTTTCTATCTCCTCCCTGTGTTGTCTCCACTCCCCTACCCTTTTCTTCTCACTTTCTTCATGGAGGAAATCAGAGGATGTTTACAAATTGTCCATCAAAAGTTCCAAGATTCTGTGTGTAGCTCTTTTTACTGAATCTCTCTACAACTATCTCACAGGGAAACCATGTGTGTAATGTATCAACACATTCTACCACATTAATGAAAATATACCCTACTTTGCACTACTACTTTAATTCACTGCTAATATTCAATGATGAGATCATTTCAGAGTGCAGAACACCTACAGAAAGTAAAGGTGAGGACCTCCAGTAGATCGGCGGACATAGATGCATATGGCCACTGTTCTCCATTTTATTTTAAGAAGTTCAAGTCTCTATGTCCTTGTACTAAGGAGGAGCTTTCTCTATGTCTCTGATTACCCTGGGGACCCAAGCCTTTGAGAATCAAACCATAGCAATACAGAGAGAGAGGGAGGGGGAGGGAGGGAGGGAGGGAGGGGGAGGGAGGGAGAGAGAGAGAGGGAGAGGGAGGGCAGGAGGGAGGGAGAGAGGTGAGGGGGAGATGTTGACCAATAAGGAAGAAGGTAGCCACAATGAAAGAAAGACAATATAAATTAAGATTTTTTTTTTCCAGGGTGCTGGAGCAGTGGCTCAGCAATAAAGAGTACTTACTTTTCTTGCAAAGGATCTAGATTTGGTTCCTAGCACTCATATGGTGGCTAATATTTGTCATCAACTCCATTTGAGAGCATCCAATGGCCTGTTCTGGCCCTCCATAAGCATCAGCATAAATATGGTGCACAAAACAAAAAAAAGAATGAAACTAACTCATGGAGGCACACACATGAAAAGAAAATATGTTTGCACCAAAAAACTATTTTAAGGATTTTTATTTAGATGATAGAATTAAATTTATGTGCATATAGAAAAAAAGAAATATTGACATGACTTAAAAGCTGTTAATTAAAAATACTGTAGTATATGGACATTAGATAGGATATCTTTTTTATTTATGAGAAAGGTAGGAAATGTATTTTCCAAAGCTCAAGACATTTGTCATACTAGAAAAAAAAAAAGGTAAATCAACTCTGCTTATAGCTTTCGATTTTAAAAAAAGAGGAAAAGAGGAACTTATTTTTTTTTTAGGTCCCTTTTCTACATTTAAACTACACTCTTCCAGGATTTCAAAGCATTGTTTTCAAAGATCCTGTAACTTAAGCCACATACAAGAAGAGTGACTGTAGCATCCAAAAGAACTGTTGGCTTGCTTGCTGACATTTTGGCTCTTTCTACGAACCCTCGACTGTGGACAGCCCCATGAGCTCTACCCCGCCCAGCAGCAGCACTCCATGACACCGATTTTTTTCCTGCTGTACTTTCTGTTCCTTTAGTGTGTTGCGTGTTCTTCTTTCTACTCAAAACACCTGCCGTCTCTTCCTTCTGCTTTCCTACATCCTGACGCAGGTACTCATTTCTTAACTCCGGGTCCCCAGTTTGGATGGTGACAGCTGAAGATGATCAGCATACATGGACTATGGGCTGAGGCTGTGACAAATGATGCCAGCTGGAGGAAGGCAGGCCTCTTTCTTCCCTCAAAGTATGTATCCTCATTTCCCAAGTTGTGAGGCTATGAATCAGTTCCACCTAAATAATATACTTATGCATTTTTAAAAATTTATTTGTTTATTTTACATTGCAATTGCAACTACCAGTCCCACAGTCACACTCACTTGCCCTGACCAGTACCAACCCACTCTGTCATATCAAATTGCATCAGGACTAAGTGCCTCTTCTTCTACTGAGTCAAGACAAGGCAGCTCTGTAAGGAAAATAGGATTCAGAGGGAGGCAAAAGAGACCAAGTCAGAGATAGTTCCCATTCCAATTGTTAGGGGATCCACTGGAGGACCAAGCAGCCCACCAGCTTCATATGTATGTGAAGTGGGCCTAGGACCAGTCCTTGCAAGTTTTTGGTCTCTATAAGCCCAGCACTGTCTGAGTTAATTGGCTATTGTAGGACTTCTTGTGGTGTCCTTGACTCCTCCAGCTCCCTCAAACCTTCCCCTAACTCTTCCGCAAGACCCCTGAGTTTTGCCTAATGTTTGGCTGTTAGTCTCTGTATCTGTTTCCATTATCTGCTGGATAAAGCCTCTCAGATGGCAGTTATGTTAGGTTCCTGTCCAGCTCCCTCTCTCCATCCAGTTCTGATGTTTATTTTATTTTCTCTACAAAAAAAAAAACCAAAAAAACCAAAAAAACAACAAAAAAAAAAAACTTTTAAGCTGCTATCAAGTTTGTGTAATCTCTGTAGCCACCTGCAGTCTAACATTCTAATCTGAAATTAAGGCCATTTTCTTTTCATGCCAGTAAGGTAAATTATAGTTTGAAAATTTTATATTGTATTTTTATTATATTTTTAAGCTTATTAACTCTTTTCTTAAAAAAAGTATTATTTATTTCTAGAACATAGTTTCCTCCCTCCTCCCCTCTTGGCCCCTCCCTTCATCTCTCCTTCCCTCCCTCTCTCCTTCCCTCCCTCCCTCCTTGTTCCTCTACTTGGTACTCTCCTTCTCCTCAGATGAGGTGGGTCCTCACATATCATACTCCCTCAGATCTTGCGTCATGTGAGGCTCAAGAGCTTACACTCGTACTGGAGCTTGATAAGGCACACCATCTAGGGTGTGGGGTTCCACTAACCTGCAGCAAATTCCATGACTCACTGGTGGGTAGAATTTTTCCTAGGATAGATATGCTAGGTTCCTGTCTATTTGGGTGTGTGGGTTGTAGGATAGTTATCCTCTGATGTATGGTTAATATCCATTTGTAAGGGAATACATACCATGTTTATCTTTCTGGGACTGCGTCAGCTCACTTAGGATGAGCTTTTCTAGTTCCATCCATTTGGTTTTGAATTGCATGATTTTCTCATTTCTGATAGCTGTGTAGTATTCCATTGTGTATATGTACCACAGTTTTTTTATCCATTCTTCAGTTGATGGACATCTGGGTTGTTTCCAGTTTCTGGCTATTACAAATAAAGCTGCTATGAACATTGTTGAGGCAATGTCCTTTTGGTTTCGTTTCAGATCTTTTGGATATATGCCCAAGAGGGGTATGGCTGGGTCTTGAGGTAGATTTATTCCCAATTTTCTAAGATATCTCCAGATTGATTTCCAAAGTGGTTGCACAAGTTTGCAGTCCCACCAGCAATGGGGGAGTGTTCCCCTTTCTCCACATCCTCGCCAGCATGTGCTATCATTTGAGTTTTTGATCTTAGCCATTCTGACAGGTGTGAGATGGAATCTCAGAGTTGTTTTAAATTGCATTTCCCTGATAACCAAAGATGTTGAACATTTCCTCAAATGCCTCTCAGCCTTTAGAGATTCCTCTTCTGTGAATTCTCGGTTTAGCTCTGTACCCCATTTATTGATGGGGTTATTTGATTTTTTGGTGTTTAATTTCTTCAGTTCTTTATATATTTTGGATATTAGCCCTCTGTCAGATGTTGGGTTGGTGAAGATCCTTTCCCACTCTGTAGGCTGCTGTTTTGTTCTAAGGACAGTGTCCTTTGCCTTACAGAAGCTTTTCAATTTTATAAGGTCCCATTTATTAATTGTTTGTTTTAGTGCCTGAGCTATTGGTGTTCTATTCAGGAAGTTGCTACCAGTGCCAATGATTTCAAGGCTTTTCCCCACTTTCTCTTCTATTAATGTTAGTGTGTCTGGATTTATGTTGAGGTCCTTGATCCACTTAGACTTAAGTTTTGTACAGGGTGATAAGTATGGATCTATTTGCATTCTTCTACATGTTGACATCCAGTTAGACCAGCACCATTTATTGAAGATGCTTTCCTTTTTCCATTGTATGTTTTTGGCTTCTTTATCAAAAATGAAGTGACCATAGATATGTGGGTTTATTTCTGGGTCTTCAATTCGATTCCATTGGTCAACTGGTCTGTTTCTATACCAGTACCATGCTGTTTTTATTACTATTGCCCTGTAGTACAGCTTGAAATCCGGGATGGTGATACCTCCAGATGTTCTGTTATTGTACATGATTGATTTAGCTATTCTGGATCTTTTGTTATTCCATATGAAGTTGAGAATTGTTTTTTCCAGATCTGTAAAAAATTGAGTTGGTATTTGGATAGGAATTGCATTGAATCTGTATATTGCTTTTGGTAAGATTGCCATTTTTATTATGTTGATCCTACCTATCCATGAACAAGGGAGATCTTTCCATCTCCTGATATCTTCTTCAATTTCTTTCTTCAGGGTCTTGAAGTTCTTATCATACAGGTCTTTCACTTGCTTGGTTAGAGTTACCCCCAGGTATTTTATATTATATGTGGCTATTGTGAAGGGTGTTGATTCCCTTATTTCTTTCTCAGCCCATTTATCTTTTGTGTAAAGAAGGACTACTGATTTTTTTGAATTGATTTTGTATCCGGCCACCTTGCTGAAGGAGTTTATCAGCTGTAGAAGTTCTCTGGTGGAATTTTTGGGGTCACTGATGTATACTATCATATCATCTGCAAATAGGGATACTTTGACTTCTTCCTTTCCAATTTGTATCCCCTTGATCTCTTTTAGTTGTCTTATTGCCCTAGAGGAATTCAAGCATCATCCCCTGAGGCCTCCTTGTTACTTAGTTTCTTTGGGTCCATGGATTGTAGCACTGGATTGTCCTGCACTTAATGGCTAATTCCTCATAGTGAACTCTTAAACACATTCTCTGAATGTGCAGCATGCTGGCTGGATACCGTTTGGCTTAATTGTTACACATTTGACATAGATAGCACACAGGTTGGTTATCTTCAAAAATGCCAACCAGATAGGCCCTCACTTGCTTCCTGCAAAACACCAATAGCTGCATCTGGTAGCACAGAACTGTTTTGAAGTCCTGAGCAAATTCTCACACCAGATGTTGGAAGGGGAGCTTGGGAATCAGCTCAGTGGACTTCTGATAGTGTCTGACTTCATGGAGCACCACAGCACCAAGACTTAAAGATGACGTTTCTTCACCCCATCCAGTAGAGGGCACACTTCTGTGAACAGCTTTTGTAGCAGGGAATTTCCTGGGTGCTTTTACTACCAGTGGATTTGCGGGCAGTCTGCTTTGTACAGCCAGGGTTTGGGTACCTCCTTGAGAGGCAGGCTGGTATTAGAGAGCTGCCGGGGCACAGCAGCAGCTGAGAACACGGTTTTGTTTTTCTTAAGACAGGTACTCGCTCTGTAGGCTAAAGGTGACCTGGAACTTATGTAGCCCAGGCTATCCTCAAGTTCACACTCCCCCCTGCCTCAGTTCGTGGGTGTTGGAATTCCATGTGTGAGTCACATACCTGTCTCAAGAGACTATTTTGATAATTAAATGACCTGCTTGTAAGGTGTCCATCATATATGTACAGAAGCTTTTGGTAAACGACACTTTATTAGTTATCAGAAAGTTTTTAAAAAACCTACATGACAAGTGAAACAATTACAAACCCAAGTTACCACAAACAGAATGGGAGAAAATACTTGGAAGCTATACATCATATAAAGGATTACTATCTAAAATGTGTAGGGAAATCAAACAACTCAATGGCAGCATTTAATTGGAGCTTGCTTACATACCAGAGGCTTGGTGCATTATCACTATGGCAGGACAGTCTCTATGAGACCCCCTCTGCCCAAATTAATTGGCTATGTAGGTCTTCTTGTGGTGTCCTTGACTCCTCCAGTTCCCTCAAACCTTCCCGTAAATCTTCCACAAGACTCCCCAAGTTTCACCTAACATTTAGTTGTGGGTCTCTGCATCTGCTTTCATTATCTGCTGGATACAGCCTCTCAGATGGCAGTTAGGTTAGGTTCCTGTCAAGTTTCCTCTCTCCATCCACTTCTAATGTCTATTTTATTTCCTCAACTTATAAGGTTCTTTAAAATTTTTTTGTTCACCCCAAAGTTTTACCTTTCCAACACTTACAGTCATCATGAGTTGAAGGTGGTTCTGTAACCTATTCACAACCATTTCGGTTCTCTCCTTATCCCTTATTTTGAGAGCATACATTTCCTAAACTATTTATGCAATGATAGAAAGCAAAACAAACAAAAAAAATCAAGACTGGAGAGATTGTTCAGCTGTTAAAGACTAGGCTCACAACCAAAAAACCCAAAACAAACAGACAAACAAAAAAAACAAAACAACAGCAGCAGCAACAGCAACAACAAGTAAAACCCCAAAGTTTCTGTTTGGATTTGAATTAGGATGGCAACTAACTCCTTAAAATAATGAGTCTCTAAAAGAAGGAATAAATTTAGCTGGATTCCTCGAGGCAGCAGTGCTAAGTGTTCTACGTGTGAGGACCCCTCTAATGTGGCCCTACATGCATGTTCAATACATGAGTTCCTGGCAGTCATCAGTTACATACTGACACAGTCTCCGTAGGTGGGATATCTGTAGCTAGGCAATATGCATTTTGATTCACTTCCAAAACCAATCATATGTAGTCAAATTGTAGGATTGGTATTTTTTAAAAGCCTTAGAATGGGGGAGATAACATACATTGTATTGAAGATGAGAAACAATATAAGAGTCCCAACTTCAGCCTTCATTGATGTCCAATGCTGAGATGCCATTATGTTCCATGAACTGATAGCAAGTGTGGGACTCAAGAAATCTGAAAGCAGAGGCTTTGCATGTTATTATCTTTAAAAGAAATCCTGAGCCTTATACAAGAAACCAGTTGTGACAGTTTTGATGCAATCAAACTTAAGTCATTAGAGGAATGATCCTGAGTACAGCAAGGGGTCTGCCCTTGTTAGATCATGAAGGAAGGCAACAGAATAAGGAAAGACAGCTGTAAATAAAACATAGTTATTTCTGTTTTTTTAAGTTTAATTATACTATAAGGTCAATTTCATTTAGGTATATAATATCGTTTGAACATCTTCCCTCCAATCCTTGGTACCCCTCTGTTTTCACACATCCTACCTCCTGTTGGTCCCTTTTTGTTCCCTTAGACTGTTTCCCCTCAACTAGTACACCATCTGTATGCATATGTGAGGTTTTATGTATCTATATACAATCCCACAAATAAGAGGAAACACATTTGTCTTTATGAGACTCAATTTGCTTAATGTGATTATTCCCAGTTGCATCCATTTCTCTGAAAACTTTCAATCTTCCTTACAGCTGGAATCCAATATATGTGTATATATCATACTCTCTCTACAACATCTGTTGATGGACATCTTGGTTGGTTCCACAATTTTGCTATTGTAAAGAGTGTTCAGTAAGAATGGAATAAAAGTGTCTCTGTAATATGTGGACTCTGAGTCTTTTGAATAGATACCCTCTAGTAGTCTGTCTGGGTCATGAGGTAAGACTAATTTTAGGCTATTGAGGTATCACCAGGATGATTTCCATGGCAGCTGGATGGGTTCACACCCCACCTGTAATACATAGGGTACATTTTACCTACATCTTCACCAACATTCTTTTTTCTTTGATGACTGTCATTCTGACTACAGTGAGGTCAAATATTAATGTTTATTTTTCTTTAAACTTCTTTGATGAATAGCAATGTTAAAAAAGATATGTCTTCATATCTTTATTCATTATCTTTACTTTATGTTTTGAGAATCTTTGCCCATTTCACCAGGGCATTATAAAATAGGCTGTTTAATTTCTTGTTATTTTGTTTTTGAGTGAGTTATTTGTATATTCTAGATATTAACCTCCTGTGAGATATATAGTGAGGAAATAGTTTATATAACACATAGGTTGACTTTTCCTCAATTAACTGTGTTCACTGATGTGTTGATGCTTTTTAATTGTATGAAATCCATTTGTCAGTTGTTGGTCTTGCTTTCTGAGCTCTGGACATCTTGTTCAGAAATTCCTCGCCTATGTTGGAATATTGAAGTTATTTCTCCACATGTTTCTCTATCAATTTCAGAGTTCCAGGTTCCATTAAGCTCTTTGATATATTTGGAGTGGATTTTTGTATAAGTACAACAAGGATCTGGTTTTGTTCTTGTACACACAGATATCCAGATTTCCCAGCACCATGTGTTGAGGAGGCTTTCTTCCACTGTACATTGTTGACATCTTTGTCAAAATCCAGGCAATTGTAGCTGCACAGGTTTATAGTTGGGTCTTTTAGTCAATCCATTGATCTCCACGTGTGTTTTGTACCAGCACCACACTATTGTTATATTATGACTCTACACTATCATTTTAAATCTGGCATGATGTCACCACAGCATTCATTGTTCTTTGTACTCAGGATTGCTTTAGATATCTGAGGATTTTTGTGCTGTCATATGAATTTTAAGATATGATTGGAATTTTATCGCAGATTACATTAGATCTATAGACTTTAATTTTTTTTCATATTGTGTAAGATTTAATTGTAGAGATCTTGTACTTCCTTCATTAGGTTTGTCACAAGGTATTTTAATTTTTGAGGTGCCGTGAATGGGATTGTTTTTATGGTTTAATAACATATTTGTTAATGGGATATAATAGAGTTATTGATGTTTGTATGTTAACATTGCATACTGCCATGTCTATCAATTCTGAGAGTTTTCTGGTGGTCTTTGGGGTATCAAATATAAAATCATATCATATAAAATAAAGTTGTTTTGACCTCTTTCTATTTTTGTCCTTTTTTTCACTGCTTTATTTTTTTACTCTAGCTGTAACTTTAGGCACTATATGGGATAAGGATTGAAACCATTCCAATTTTGCCCACGTTACACTACTGGCTATGGCTTGCCACATAGAGCCTTTATGATCTTGATACATGTTCTTTCTATTCCTAAGTTCTTTAGGAATTTTATCATGAAATGACATTAGATTTTTATCAAAACTCTAAAGTATTTATTCTATTGGTAGGTCATAATGAGGCAGGAACGTGAGAAACATCATTTCAACAACTTGGTAATACCATCTGATGTGTAGTCCTCCAATCAGAAATCACAGAGAATGAATTCATGTAGTTGAAAGATTCTAAATTGTTGGAAAAGAGGAGGATCCCTTATAAAGAAGTATATATAGAAGCCAGTATAACTGTTTAGACCAAGAGGGAAGAGAGGGATGTGACATTGGCCAAGCCCATCAGGGAACATCTTGGCACCTAGAATTGTCACCGCAACTCTAGCACTAGAAGCCAGGAGCCTACAGATGTTCCCTCACTGCCAGGACCACTGCCTCATGAGCAGACTCTGCCAGAGGCAGAGAGGAGAAGAGCAACACCATTTTTCTGTTTCCTGGTCACCTGACAGTGCCTGCCATTTCAGAATTAAAAAGAAGAAGACTTTGCCCTAGTGGTGCTGCCTTGTAGGCTCCCAGTGTATGAGGAGGCTCCTGACCCTCATATGACTGCTGAACTGGGGTGGGGGGGACTGATATGTAGGGACACTCCGCTCCGGAGGAGTGGGATGGAAGGGATAGGGGGTAAAGGGTGGGAAGGTGGGACTGGGAGGGGTGATGAAGATGTAACCTGAAGTAATAAATAAAATTTTTTTTTAAAGAAGAAGAATGAAGAAAGAAGAAGAAGAAGAAGCAGTTCCTAAGAAATCAGGAAGATTGTTTGGAAGCTTCCAAAGTTTCAACCAAAGGGCGGGGAACTTAAAACCAATGTGTGGAGACAAGAGTAAGGTGAAGTTATAGGACAGATTATAATAGTAATGGTGAGGCAGTTCTGATAAATTACAGAGACCTCTGTGAAGCTCCTGGACCTGTCAGTTCCTGGCCATGGGTCAGAGAGACCCATGTGTTGCTGGCCTTTGAATAACTAGCAATATCAATTAAGTTCCCATACCTGATTTACACTGGACATCTAGACATTCTGGTTTTATCCACGAGAGGTAAAACCTGTACCAAGAGTTTGATGAAACCTTTCTAGGCAATTTCAATGTTCAATACCGTTGGTGTCAGAGCCACAGGTAGTACTGGTATATACATTAACATGGATGAGCATGCAAGAACAGCAGCAATGAGGCCCCGCAACGAAGGTGAAATACTGTCTTGCAACTTCCTGAAATTTTCCAAGGGGCTATTGTCCTCCATAAGGGTAAGCTACTTAAGCAGAGTGAAGAACCCTTGAAATACACTTGTGATAATGTATGATAAATCAAACCAATAATTCAAACAGGTTACTCTAGCTACTTAAATGTCCTTGTAACACAAAACGTTCAGATAGACTTTTTAATATGGGAATTAGTCTTTTGTATTTGTCATATTCATTCATCTAGTGTTAAGAGGATTTATACACCTTCAGGAAAGCATTTGCTGTATTTTTCAAGAATTATCCAGGTGAAAGCGAAGCACAAAGAAACATTGCAGAACTAGTGTGATCTCTGAGGTTGGAGAAGGTCTGAGGAAGTGAGCTGCAATTTATGGGTAATCTTTTTCTAATTGTGCATTTCACAGCAAAAGCTGATGCTGTGAGGGCATCTAAAATAAATCAATGAATGAAATATGAAGACATTTCTGGCACAAACATTCTGTCTTGTCTTATATTTGTATTATTTCACCATCATTTGGTATTTTGAATACTTTTTTTTTTTTTTACAGAGTTCTCTTATTATCATAAAGCCCTTTCTAGGAAGAAAATGACCAGTTAGGCTACAGAGATGGCTCAGTTATTAAAGAGTTTAATAAGTAAGAAGATATGAATTCTATCCTCAGAACTAAAGTAAATAAGTCAGATGTGACAGCATGTATCTGTACTTCCAGCACCGGAAAGGTAGAAAAAGGGAGCTCTGGCTAGAAGTCTTGTGAATTGGTGAGGTCCAGGTTGACTGAGAAACCCCATTTGGAAAACTAACGTCGGGATTGATTGTAGAAGACATCTGACATCAAACTCTGGTCTTCACATGTGTGTACATTCTCACATATGTAGCCTCCAACAAACACTTACATAATACACATATGCATACACTGATTCTCTGTCTGTCTCTTTCTTTCTCTGAGATACATAGATGATGATGATGATAGATAGATAGATAGATAGATAGATAGATAGATGGTAAATAGATAGATAAATTGGCCATTTATTTATGAAATAGCCAAAACTACCATAGTCTCTCTCTCTCTCCTGAATGGTAAATATAAAGCTAGCCACCCATTAGTTTTTCCCTACAGTACATGGGGGTAGGAAAAAGAAGGGAAGCAATTTTAGTTTACAGAAAACTAATGTACTGCATTTGTGCATTCTCTTAGTCTCTTACAGATTTATGGTGTGTTGTGTAAATATGTTAGTGACCAATTTCACTTGTATTAAAATATGCTTCAGTAAAATATTATTAAATTCAGAATTCAAGTAGAAGTATACATTTCAATAGTTACAACCATTTCCTGAGAACAAACAGAAAAGATACCATCACAAATTTCCTATTCTTTACTTCCCACACATGGACGAGTATATGTTCTTACTGTAGGGATGGAAGTGAGTATGCTATTACTGTAGAGATGCAGCCAAAGCATGGTTTCTCTGTGAGGTAGCTCAGGATACTTGTGTTCAAACTGGACACTCGGACTCCCTTTGCAGCTTGTTAAAGGAAAGCAAAAAGCGAGTGTTTCCAATTTAAACCTACTGGGTCGACAGGTTCATCTGGAAGGATAATGTCATTTGGGCTTCTGATCCATCTAGAAGTATTAATTGCTTATAAGGATTTCTGGCTCTGTCATATAATTTGGAAATGATTTAAAAATTGTCTAACAATTTATCATCAATTTCTTTCTTTTAAGGGTGAGTTAAGTAATAATTTGGATAAGACTTCATGTTTTGAGTACAACACTAATTTTTACTTACTGAAAAAGCCATGTAAAAATCAGAGACATGTCCTGACTTTTGATATTGGAATCATTTATTAGGATTGCATTTCATTACTTACATTTGGGTAGGCCATGCATCAACTGCAAAGTAAGCAGAGATCATTTGGGAAATTAGAATTGTAGGTTTCCTCCCTCTGAGAAGGATACACTTTCACCACATCTATGATGGCTGCTAATTCTTTCATCATTGAATCACGATCTTCATATCTAATTTTAATCGTCAAACACCACATGTGAATAAAGGCCATCACCTCAGCACACAGAAATGTCCTTTCTGGCCATGCATTACTGACTGTGTTACTACCGTTATTAATGCCTCCTCTTCCAGATAATATGTGCCACAAAACTCTTGAGAACTTCTTTCTTGAGAAGTCTGATTTTAGTAATGGATCAAAGAGTAAATGAGACTTTGTCTTGGATATAGTTACTCTGTATGTGTGGCCCAATGCCTGAGGAATGTTCTACACCTTGAGCAAAACCCACAGCAATAAACAAAACTATTTGGAAGCATGAACTTCCGGGGGTGACTGCATTTAATATTCTGTCATTGCCAGTGTGTGAAAACCAACAACATCAGTTAATGAGAGAATGCTTGCCATTTTTTTTTCATTAACTTGCTTTGTTTTCTCTTTGAATAGAACATTAATCCTTAATTTTCTACTTGATTTTGCAAGTATTTCACCATGCTGTGATTTATACTCCATTTAGCTCTCAGAACTGCAATTTTGAATGGCTCAACTATAATGTTAGTGTCTTCTCTGCCTTTAATTTAAATATGTTTTTCATACTATTGTTTTACTAATTCAAGAAAAGCACATTCTCTTTTTTGCTTTTTATCTTTTTAACTATACAGAATGATTTGCCTTTTTTGCCAGTGTTCATCTAGTTCCAAATTTGTTTTAAAAATTAAATGAAACATGTACCATGTATATCAATGTAACTCCAACATACTTGCAGTCTTTTTTTTAAACATGAAGTTCTTTTTTTTTTATAAATACTTTATTTTTTTTCTTCAAGTTACATCTCAGTCACAAACCCCTCCCTATTCCCCCTTCCTATCCCGCCCTTCCACCCTCTTCCCCCCAGAAGTTTCCCCTTTCAGTCCAACAGATGGTTCCTTCTCTTATTACAGTAAGTATTATACAAAACAACAGATATAAATATGCCACATTTATGAGAGTTAAATGGCCCAGTATACCTTCCCAATGTCCAGTTTATACATATTTGGCCCCTGACTTTAACATTCTACTATCTAACCATCTCCATGAGTTTAAAGGACCTTTAAACTCATGGAGATGGTTAGATAGTAGAAACATGAAGTTCTTATTAAATGAGTTTTGAGTAATAGGATGATAATCAAAGGAAAATGAGTTCACCTTGTGAACTTTTTCAAGAAATACTTTTACATGTAACTGTATGTTTCCTTTCTAAAGCCCAACACTAAATTCTTAGGTAGGCTGAATCAGATAGTCAGAAAAAAAAAAAAAAAGACTGTATTGAGTTAAAGATAGTGCCTTATTTTCTGGGTTTTCCACTCTGATCTCAGAGAAAATCAGTTCATGAATTTTTAGAATTCTGCATTTAATAGCCAGCTTTGATTTTGCTGAACACTAAGAAGGAAATCTGAACTACTCTAGGGGGAAAATTATTGTTATAGTCTGAATGCTTTAAACTTTGTAAAATCAATCAAAAGCATTATCTTCCTTTTCTCTAATTTGATTAGACTTCCTTCTCGGATTTCATACCTGTTTGTTTTAGATCCTCAAACCTAACTTCCTTTATTTAAAATACTTCCAATGATAGTGATAAGGCTTGATTATATCTACCAAAGTCTATATGGTGAGAACCTAGGCAGTGATGTTGGGAAGTTGGAGGCTCTTGAGAGGGTGTCTGGTCTATTGAGGTTTTGATTTCCCAGGTGGAGTGATGCTACAGTCACATGATCGGGTTTGTTATTTGACACAGGGTTTTTTACAGATGGGTAAATGCAGCTTTCTCTAGCCTCTCCTCTCTGCCTCTTATCTGATTATGTTTTCTATGTGACAACTGTCTTGTTACAATCCAGCAACACTGACTTCAAAGAATTGTCATCACCTGGATATTTGACCTTCCAAGTCTCCAGAACTGTCAAAAAGAAATTTGGCATGTCAGATGGCATCTATAAAAACTGTATAGTAAGAAGGGCTCTGTGGAGACACTGGTAAAACATTAGACATGTGACCAGTCTTTCTGATATGATTCAGTTAGAAAATTAAAAATAGCTATCAGTATTTTATTTTAATGACTGGATTTCTTTTTATTTTTAAAAAACATGATGGAATAATAATGTTAATTAGATAACATCATAAAGAGAAAACTTATTAAAATAAATTTGTGCCTTGCAAGTGCATAGACATAAATTTTCTTAGAGAAATAGAAGACACTTAAAATTCATTTGAGAATATTTTGTAGAATTCTACAGAAACACATTTGAAAACTTGGTTGAAATAGATATTTTAAGTAAATATTGATTTACAATTTTCACTTCAAATGAGATAAAAATATTTTATCCCACATTTTATATTTTTATCCAATATTAATACTTTTATTGATTATTTGGGAGTTTCACATAGTACACCCTGAACACATTCACTTTCCAGTCTTCTTGTATCTTCCCCATCCCTTGTGACCTTCCCCAAATAAAAAAAGAAAGGAAAAAAATCATAATAACCAGTTCAAATTGTGCTGCTTTTATACTCCCTGGAGCACAGCCAAACTCCCAGTGACCAGCCCCTTAAAGAAAACTGAGACCTTCCTACCAACACCCCTGCCAAAAGCTACCAATTGTGAAGAGTTACACTTCAGGATCCCTATCACAAATTTTAAGGGTTCCCTTCAATGGCTCATTTCTAGAGGATGGATCTGTGGGTGGGGGAGAGAGGTTGTCACAGAGGCCTTCTATGTCTCGTATTCTCAACTGTGAGTCTGCAGTCATCAACACCACTGCAAAAGAAGCTTCCTTGTTTTTATAGTCAGCAGCAGCATGGATCATGGACTTCGATGTAGTTTCCGGCAACAGCACAGACCATCGACATTAACACAAGCCTGGCCCCAGCACAGACCTTGGACACCATCATGTCCCTTGGCGGTAGTACAGATCATGCACATCTACATGACCTTCGGTGGTCAAATAGGCCATGGGCATCCACACAGCTCCTGGCAGGGGGAACATAGACACCAGCATGGCCCTTTATAGCTGCATGGACCTCGGACCTCAACATGGTCTCAGGTGGCAGCATAGACCCACAGACATTCACATGGACCTTGGGCACCAACCCAGCCTGGGGTGGCATCATGGACCATAGACACCAGCACATCCCCAGGCTGGAGCACAGATTACAGATCCCAACATGGCCTCTGGGAGCAGAAAGGGCCCTGGAGGTCTTTTGAGGCACCCCAATGCAGAAAATGAATTGTTCTTTATGTCAGACATACTGTGGTTACTCAGATTCAGAGCCAGGGCGATCCTGAGGCTGTGTAGAGTGTTTGGGGGCAAAGCATGCACAACTAGAGATTGCAATACACCCATTAGTCAGCCCTACTGCCAACCGCATGCTTTCCTGTCCACAGCGCCTTCTCCCATGCCCATCACCACTATGGCATTTCTAGTTCCACCTCCTTCAGCACACACACACACTGTTCAGTTCCTCCATCATTCTCACCTCTCTATCAAATAATTGTTCAAAAAAGTGGCACTGCAAAGTCCAGTGTGCCACACAGGTTTTTTTGTTTTTATTTTTTGTTTTCATTTGTTTGTTTTGTTTTCCCCAAACAACTGTATATGCAAACACTCATTGTAATGAGTCATTGGTTTCGTTCAAGATTTCTGTTTTCTGAAGCACCATAAATACTGGACCATCCCTGAGATTCTGTTGCCCAGAGTCGGGGTGATCTCATGACTAGGCAGGGTATCCGAGGGCAGGACTGTGGGAGCCAAGGGCTAGTCCTATTCAGTAATGACATGTTTTCCCAGGAGCTTGAGGCCACTGTACACCTCCCTGTCTTCGATGCCAGGCATCCAGCAGCTCACCAGACATTACAGCTGTGACCGCTGTCTGCCAGTGTCACCCTGTCCCTGAACTCTACTTCTTCCAGTGATTAGCACCAGGGGCTCCATGATGTAGGCCAGAACTCAGTAATGTCTGTGATCTTTGTCTGCTGTGGCTGCATTCCGTCCTTCTAATTTTGTGAAACAATGTTGGAAAGCATCTTCCCATCACTGACTCTGAATAAAAATAGTTATTCAGAGATGCTGAGCGCTCTGCAGATTCCTTGCAGCGGGGCAGTGCTCTGGCTTGGGTTTAGGTTCTGCAGCTGTAACTCCTCCATGGTGGCTCCAGGGGTAATGGAGAGTGATGGAGGGAGCACCAGCTTGGAGGTTCTCATCCATGCACTGAACCCCACATGGCTACTGTGGGTCTTCATATGTGGCATAGGGGACTTGGGTTTATTATAATGTTTGAATACAAAGAATTCAGTTTAGTGACAAGGCATCATTCTCAATCAACCTTATCACAAGTTTGTAGAACTAATTTGGTTAATTTTCAGCAGATATGTGTGTGTGTTTGTGTTGTGTATGCATATATGTATGTGTATTTAATATTTTCCAGAAGTTAGGAAGCTGCATGTGTACATATATGTGCACATATGTGTGCACATGCATGTTGAGGCCAGAAGTTATCCTCAGGTATCTTCCTCAATTGCTTTCCATCTTGTTTCTTGAGTGAGACAGGCCTCACCTCTTGAACAGAGTTCAACTTTTTCCCTCATCTAACTAGCCAACCTGTTCCCTGAGCACTGAGATCCAAAGTGCAACACCATGTGCACCAGGCCTTGACCTGGGTGCTGGGACCTGAACTCTTGCCCTTATACCTTCTTCATAGCAAGTGCTTTACTGATTGCTCCATATTCCCAGTTGCAAGATCCACTACTACTCACTTCGTTTGGTTGGTATCTGCTGTTTCTCCACTGTAACAGTTTTTTTTTTTTTGTAATTATTAGTAAATAGTCTATTAAGGAGTCAGTTTAAATGATCTAACTCCTATCTACTATTTTTCACATTGAATCATGTCTGAAAAAAATTGTCTTGTGGCAACTATTTTCCCTCTCCTAATTTTTCTATTGATTTTAATTCTGACCTAGGAATCTTCCCATTAACATATAATATCATGGGTACCTGTTTTCTTAACCTATTTTGATTAATTAAAAATTGTTCATTGTTCCCAATTTGGATAATGACCCTTTCATGTGAGATTTATTTTATTTTATTTTATTTTTATGTCACCTCAATGTTTGGGTACTTCCCAGACTTGCCAAGTAATAGCTCCTCTCCAGAAATAATCTGAAATATCTTAGAGTCTTCCATTTGAGAATAGTATTGAGAAACTAATCTATGGATATTAGTTATGCTTTAGACTTTATTATTTGTAGGATTTCTCAGTAGACAGAACTTGTAATATATGATGTACGTATCTAAAAAAACCAATTACACTGTGTGTGTGTGTGTGTGTGTGTGTGTGTGTGTGTGTACATGTACACAAAGTATGTAAGAAGATGTGGTGTTCTAGGGGGAGTTGGAGGAAGTTGGGGTTAAATATAGTCAAGATACATTGTATATTTGTATTACATCCAGAGAAGAAAAGTAAAACACCAGTTGTCAATCATCTATCTACAACTCAGAACTGTGGCTAATATCAATCTATTAGTTATTTTTCCATTATTGTTTATATATTTATATATATTGCTGTGATAAAACACCAGGATCAAGGCAACTTAAGGAAGAGAGCATTTGTGCTCCCACAAGCAGTGGAAGATATTGGAGCGTTGGGCTCCAGGGTGTTAGAGTCCATCATGATCCTTCTGAAGTTTTGACTTTTGCTTTTATTTGTATTTTCTCTGATCATGAGAAACCACTTACCTGTCACGATCTTAAATATACTTACCATTTATTAACAGCTTGCAATGACAATAAGAGTTGCTCGATAAATGTTTAGAAAAATAAGCCCACTCATTAGTAAGCATATTTTGTTTAAAAAAGTATTTTTAGTTATTTTGTCTGTGTGTGTGCATAAACATACGTGTTTATGTGTGAGGGTGAGCATGTGTCATACAGGTTGAAGTTACAGGATTACTTGTGGCTTTTGGGTTGCTTCTTACAGTTTGCAGATGGCAGGCATTAAACCATGGTCTTAAGGTTTGGCAGCAAGAACTCTTACCACCTGTGCTCTCTTGCCATTTTTTGTATATTTCCTCTTAGTGATGGAGAAACATATTTAGTATTTTTATTAGTTATGTAACTTTTTATGTAACTTTTATACTTTTATTGCTTATGTAACTTTTTGAATGTCAAGTAATTTCACAATGTAAAGACAAATGAATTAATTTATATTTTGTTCTAAAAATCATGTTCAAACATGCTTTTTAAAATTCTGTGCTTTGTTTAAGTATGACATCTAACATGTACACCCTATATAAGATTATAAGATTTTTGTCTGACATTGAAATCGAGCTGTTTATTTTCTTTTAGTCTTTTGTATACTTTGTTTTCAACGTATGACAAAAGTCACAGAATTAACTCTATTTGTATGCATAAATGTTTTATATAGACAACCATTGTTTCCAGCTTCTTATTTAAAAAAAAAAAATCACCATTTTCCACTATGTGAAACAGACCAGCCAGCACACCCTTATGATAAATCAAATCACAATATGCATTTGGATCTTTCTGAAGGTGCTGTCGTTTGCCTGATTCTTTTGCCTGTTAATTTATTGGCATCACCATGTTTCAAATAGTCTCTGTTGAGAGCAGAACGTCTGGAACAGCAAGGACAGGATTGATTCTCTGGGAATAGTCTGTGAGGTAGATGCTGCCTGCAGGAAGCTCATTGATGAAGGCTCCAGTCGTTGAGGTCTGTAGTGGATGGATAGAAGAAAGGGTGGCTGGGTGGGTGGAAAGAGAAGTGGGTAGTGTGCATAAGGAAGCAACAGCTGATCTCTCAGGAAGTCTAAAGTAAGGATAACCATGGTGAGATTTCCCAACAGACAGACAGAGTTAGCTCTTAGACCATCCATGGTTAACAATAGTTTGGATGTGGACTTCTGAGGTGGAACACGTGACAAAAATTCTGGATGTAGTGGTTTTCTCTTATACTTTCTTTTCAGTCACTTTATATTTTACCTTTGCTTTTCTTACAAGGTTTTTAGATATGAGTTCAAAGAATTGGGTCTCATTTTGGCATCTGTCTGATGACTAAGGATGTTGAACACTCAGGTGTCCATTGGCCATTTGTTTCTTCTTTTAGGAACTATGTATGCAAATAATAGCCCATTTATTGGCTGGCAGATTTGTGGCAGGGTGGTCTTCTAATTTTTGTCATTGTGAATATGTTCTAGATTACTTAATCTCAGTTATACACACACACACACACACACACACACACACACACATTTATTTGTCATGTACTGTGAGCATAGCTGGCACTGTGAGAGCTTTCTGTAGAACTGTGGTTGCTGGCTTACTAGCTGGCAGGATTTTGTACAGGAGGAACACGTCCAAGGTCCTTGACAGCTATAAGTACCCTGGGGAGGAAAACTCAGTATATGCCCTCTACTGCACTGTGATTTTGTTTTTTGTTGTGGTTTGAGGCAGAGTTTTACTTTCTATATATAGTTCAACTTGGCCCAGAGTTTGTAATTGTCATGCTTAAACTTCCCTAATCCTGGATTACAGGTATGTACCAGGCCTCATGGTTTTACAAAAGAATTAATATTTCCCTCTAAATAAAGTTTTTAATTGGCCTATCGTTATTTTCTCATCTGTATTTCAAATGTGCTTGAAAATGCATAAATGAAACATTTACTGACTTGTCTAATACATTCCATCCAGAACTATGGAAATGTAGAAAAATTTTATCATTGAGTATAATTTATTTCCTCCAGACTGTTTCAATAATGCATAATTTTGCAAATCATTCACTGTGCCTTTTTCTCTGAGGACTCAAGAGTTCGTGTGCATGGTGAGTCCCTCCCCATCTCTTGTGTTATGTAACAATGTTATCCTGAGTGATTTTAAAGGCAAGATACCCAGGAGAAAGTCACAATTCACATCTCCAGGCTCAATAAAGAGACAAAGAGGTACTGGGTTTCCATTCCGCTGTGAGGGATATGCAAGGTCTCTTGGGTCTGGGTGACAGTCTGAGTCTGAGCTCCAGAGAAAAAAATGGCCCCCACAAGTATCCACTCCATCAAGGTGTGAGTGGGAGAAGACTGTTTTCAGTGGAACAGCCTGCTTGGTGCCAGGTAGTCTGGAATGCTGGTGCCAGATGTTTATAAGAGCTGTCTGAGAAGTAGGCTGCTCAGTCCCAAGAGAACTTACATACATGACATTTTGCAGTCCCCTTGGCTATTCTATGGGAAAACTTGCTGCAATGCTCTTTGAAGAAGTAGGAGAAGCTAGTATATCTTGACAACACACTGCACCTGTAGAAACTGAAGTTTCTGGACATCTCACCAAATATTTCTTCTAGAGAACATATGTTCTTCTAGTTCTAATAATTCTCACTATTCTTTTGTGTTTGAGAATGTGTTATGTCTGCATGTGCGTGTGTGTACCTGTGCACACAAACGTCCTCCTCTATCACTTTCTTCCCTATTCCCTTGAGACAGGGTCTCTTTTAACCCTGGAGCTAGGCTGCCATCCATGAAGCCCCCAGCGAGCCTCCTGACCCCACCTCAACAGCTCTGGAGTTACAGGTATGTACAGAAATACACAATTATTTACATGGATTCCGGGATCTGAACTCAGGTCCTCACTCTTAAAAAGACGACACACTTTCCCACAGAACCATCTCCAGCCCTGTTTCACGGAATTGTTTCCTTCTAGAATTGTTTGATTTCCTGGATCAATTGTTTCAGTTTTTCAATTGTGCCCTCCTCATTTTACCGCCCACACATCATTTTCATCTCTTTGATTTTCATGCGGAGGAGGTGTCTATCATCTTCAAGACCAAGGCCAATGCCGTGCCTTATTCTGAACACACGCTGAGGTCTTCTGGCAGTTCAAATTGCGTTTGTAAAAAGTCTGGCTACTTGGTTAATTATGGTAGCCTAGAGATGTGGTTTTGTTCTCCAGTCTCTGGAGCTATTGAAGATGTGGTATTGGAAGACAGATTTTACTTGGTGCATTATTCTAGTCTCCCTAGAAGTTTATTAAATCTGCTATAGCTATACATGTTTCTTGCCGTTATTTTCTTTTCATTGTTAGACATTTTAGACAATCTCAGCCAATTGCCTATACTCAGCAATGTGGTGGGTTACAGTGTTTGTGTTTCCAAACCATAGGTAAAATATAGGTTTGTTTGTTTGTTTGTTTGTTTGTGTGGGGTAGTTGTTTGCTTGTTTTTCTATAGTAACTTGTGGTCCTACTTACAAAAGATCTTCACTGAGACCTAGGGTAGGAGAGTGGACATCTGATTTCTCCTTGTATACTTTGGGTGCAGTACTTTCTTGGACATATTAGGTAAACGTTTTCTGACTCAGTGGCTCTGCAGAGAGTCTTCCAGAGCAGAATTGCCATTTTATTTGAAAGGTTATTTGCTTATATCTTGCTTGTAAGAACGAAGTGTCCTACAGTCCTGGAATGATTAACCTTGCTAAACACCTAACATGTCTCATCTGACTCCCAGAGCAACTGCCTTTGCAAACAGAACACACTGGCAGTACTATTGAATAAATTCATTTATTTTTATTGGTGATTGGTGGCCCTCTTTTTTTCATCTGTCTAGAACTGTGGATTACTAAGCTTGGCTGAGTTTCATAAACAATCACCCCTAGCTGTCAGGAATTCTCTCTGTGTTGTAACCATTTAATTACATCCTCCTGGTTTCTGCAGTGGAACAATGAATTTAGTAATGCAATGCTTTTAGAATGTCTTCACATTCCAGTAGAACTTGAGGATGGAGAGGTCATCATGGGAAGTGAGTCAGCAGTCTTGAACACAAAGCTCTGATAAGACTTTGAAAAGTGGAAAACTAACGTTCGCAATCCCACTGAATAATAAAACGCAAGCATAATTTGTTCTGACTGCAGTTGTCTCAGGTTGCTTTGGAGTACAGGCTATGCCTATGGTTAAAAGAAAACTCCAGGAAAAGCAACAAAGAATAGGACACAGTATTGAGGCAAGAGAGTTCAACCTGGAGAAGCAAAAATGATTATTTCTCAAAGAACCCAAAGAATCTTAGAGTCATTTACATTAGCGAAGCAAATGAACTTTAAAATTCATTGTTTTCATTTTATCTAATCAATAAGAAGCTTAATACTCACCCAAGGTTAGGAAAAGGAATAGCGAAAGTAGAAGAGGTCTGAAATTATTATTTCAAAGACAGTAAGAAAAATGATTAGAATTTTTAAGAGCAGTAAAATATTTATATTGTGTAGCATGCAGCTGAGAGAGTGACTGAATGTATACAATATATTAAATGTAAGCATATTAAATAAAAATTAAAATATAAGCAGCAGCATAACAGGTGGCAGAAAGATTGCAGGAGATGGGGGGGAGTCTATGATGTAATATAAGGAACACTAACATTCCCGGCAGGTGACTACTTTGTGCAGAGGAAGGGTCCAATTTGATTAGTGGACCACTTACAGAGAACTAGGGGAATCAGGTAAACTCTTAGTATTCATTTAAAGCAGGCAATTTTATTTAATCATAAATTAATTTAAAATAGGTAAATTTATTCCTCAGCCTTTTATAACAGGAAAAAGAGTATACTTTATGATTTGCCTCTTCTGGCTTTCATTTTTGAAATGCCTTCTCATGTTTGCTTCTGAGTTCTTTCCTCCTGTCAGGAGCTCACTGGGTGCCTGCAGAAACAGCCACAGCCAAGGTCTGGCCTGTGTTACTCATCTTCTACTGACTAGGGATTTGTGGATCAGCAGCAAGGGCTGCTGCTGCTGCTATAGTTTGGTTGTTATGTTGGCCACTGTCCTCTTTGTTCCCAGGACAGAAAATCACCCTCTGACCTTCCTTGGTATCTATTATCTATCTTAATTCTTCCTCTCCTTTATGGGGGCTGTGATCTTAACTGTCTGCCAAATTTAATGACTGTCTGGCACCCAAAGGATCAAATATAAACACTTCCAAGAGGAATGTAAGGATTCACCACTTCCTTACCCCTGGTTTCTGTCTGCTTCCCTTCCTATGCCCCTGACTTAGCTAATATCACTAACCACTTTTCCTTAAATGGAAGCTGTCTTCCTGCTGTTCCAGCAAGCCTGCTTTTCTCAGTCATTCCCAGCCCCCTTCCTTTTGCTCTTTGATCATGAATAATCTTCAGGACCACAAACCAAACCACACTCATCACCCAGAGCCTCTCTCACCTCCTCATGTGTCCATGTGCATTGTAGTCTTTTTGCAATGGATTTGCCTATAGTCATAATAATCTTTTGCCTCCAATGCATTTTATTGTTTATTAATGGACAAGATGACATTAATTTAATGTCTTATTTTATGGAATAATTCTTTGGCAGTTCTTTTATACAGCACAGGTTCTAATGTACAGGGAGGAAGTTGCTTAGTGGAAGTTCTTTTTTTTCCCCCTTAATTTCTTCTTAGGAATTTTTGAATGTAGAAATGTACAACTTGAAGTGAACTCAAACTCCTATAGAGAACAAAAGGAGCAATTTTTACTTGTATTTAAAGAAAGGAGTAATAACAGAGGAAAGAATTAAAATCTTTCACTAAGGTCCCTTTGTAAGCTTTCCTTATCTGGAGGGAGCTCCTACTATTCAGTCCAGTCAGGGGAAGGTTTAGAAGCGTGCTATTTTCTTTTGATAGTGGTTAGAATAGTACAATGTTGTGCCTTTGTAAATTTTCCACATATGAATTTGAGAAGAGACCTTGAATGATTTTAGGAAAAGGGTGAGCTAGAGTCACTTCATTCAAAAGAAGAGAAAGGCTGTCTTTAAGGATCATTTATGCTATTTTAAAAACAGTACAATGCGTTTTACAGAAAAAGTGTGCACCATTCATGGCTGTATGGAAGTCAATTAATCACTAACCATTAAGTGAATGAAATCTTATAATGTTTCCTTGGTTCTCTGAAGTATCACTGCATCACCACAGTCTGGCCAGGCTCTCAGCCATTAAAGATAATAAAGTTGGAGTCCCTCAGGCTTGTGGTTGTCAGGCACTCAGCCCTCTGCCTAACACTCCTCAAAAACAGGAAGAAAAGCTCTGCCAGCCACAGACAGAAGCAAGACAGGGGCAAGGAAGGGACAAGCTTTGAGTCTTCATTTCTCAAAATCTTTCTCAGGATGCTCCAGGGTCCATCTGTCACTTCCAAACTCCTTTGTGGGAGTGGCTTTCTTTTGACTGAATATAAGAAATGGTGCTTTTATGTAAAATGATTTTAGTAGCGTGTAGAGGGGTAGTGGAGATTGATAGTAGAGGATACACCGAAAAGTAGGTCACCTTCAACTGTTGCACAGGTTTCTGGGAATTCCAGGGAACATCGTCTGATAGTCTGTGTTCCTCTCTTCCTTTTTCCCTATCTCCCTTCTCCCTCTTTTTTCCTTCCTTCCTCCCTCATTTCCTCTTCCCCATCTCTCTCACTCTATCTCTATCTGTCTTTCTATCTATCTATCTGTCTGTCTGTCTATCTATCTATGTATATATACATATGTATTATATATGTATATAATATGTATATATATGTGTGTGTGTACATACTGTGAAATTATATGAACAGAGGAAAGTCTTTAATATCATTGACTGGAAGATTTATCTAGAAGTACACCATGGGTGTTTAGAAAATCTTAGACTGACTGTTATTGGCTAATTATCTTTCAATAAATCACTAGCTTCAGTTTCTGTATTTACTCAATTTGGTAGAGAATGGAGGTGAAGAAGAATGAAAAGAAGAGAGGGTGGGGTGCAGAGCAGAAAAACCACCAGCATCTGAATGGGCGAGGCTGTGCATAAAGAGCTGTGTTTTACTGTTCTTTTGTGACACCCAGTATTACAGGCATGAGTAGAAAGGACTCAGTAGCAATGACAAAGCAGGTTGTGAACAATGGAGACCATTCGATATTTATAGATTTAGAAATTCCAGGCAAATTTGCAACCTCTCCCTGGTAGCTGAGTTTGAGTAATCCTGGGCAAGGAACTATATTTTTTTTTCAGAAGTATAAAACAATCACCTAAAGCAAGATTTAAATTAAGGTTTTATTATGTTGTGCAATATATGATGTGCAAATAAAGTTGTCAGATAGATATATTGCACATAGTTTGTTATTGTATAATTTATATATGTATACTTTTACAGAAGCTGCATATATACTTTGTAGAAATTAACTAAAGACATGAAAAGCATTAAAGAACAAAACAGTACATATAAAATGCTCATGTTCATCTTTCTCTCCTCCCTTTCACTTTCATCTCCCCAACTCCTTAGATAAAAATCTCCCTGTCTTCTGGAAAAGCAGCCAGTGCCCTTAGCCTCTGAGCCATCTCTCCAGTCATAATAGCTAGAATCTGGAAACAACCAGATGTCCTTCAACCGAAGAATGGATTAAAAAAAAAAACTGTGGTACATTTACACAATGGAATACTACTCAGCTATCAGCTATCAGAAACAAGGAAATCATGCAATTTGCAACCAAATGGTTGGAACTAAAAAAGCTCATCCTGAGTGAGCTACCCAGACCCAGAAAGATAAACATGGCATATATTTACTTATAACTGGATTTTAGCCATATAGTACAGGATAGCTATCCTACAATCAACAGACCCAAAGGAACAGGAACATGGATGTTTTTATCTATTAGTGGGACACTTCACCCTAGTGGAACTGCCATGTAGGCCCCCAGTGAAAGAGGAAGTGCTTAGCCCTCAAGTGACTGATGAACTGAAGGGGGCTGATATGTGAGAACACCCCACACCCGAGGGATAAGATAGGTGGGAGAGGGGGTGGAGGATATGAGGGTGGGACCAGGAGGGGTGGAGGGAGGGGGCTGTGATGGAGAAGCAACTTGAATTAATAAATAAAAGTTAAAAAAGATCTCCGTGTCACTGTCTCTGTATCTCTGTCTCTGTCTCTCTGTCTCTCTGTCTCTCTCTCTCTCTCTCTGTCACACACACACACACACACACACACACACACACACACACACACACAC
>CAJQZJ010032348.1:197048-220939 GCA_907164525.1 Lophiomys imhausi
CACACACACACACACACACACACACACACACACACACACACACACACTTCTTTTAAATATTACAAATGGCTTCTGTAGGTTGGCTTTAAGAAGTAAGGTATAGTTATATTTATATTTATTTACTCATTTCTTGTTTGTGAAACCGGCAATTAAACCCACAACTGACTCATGAATGTTAGACATGCACTCCATCACTAAGCTACTTCCCTTGCTCATTTGTAGTTTTTAAAAGGCAGAAAGGAGGGGCTGCATTAGGAAGCAACTTTGAGAATAAGAAAAGTGGGGCAGATACAAGGGCACACTGAGGTTTGTGCAATAGCTGCACAAGAAACATGAAATATTCATAACAAAGTTCACATGTCACCTTAACTGTCCCTAAAGGAGTGACAATATTCTAAAGAGAGTCACTTGTGTACCTCACCTTGGCTATCAGACTATTGGAACAATGATATGCAAAGAATTAGAATTTCCCCAGCAACCTCATCTTAGTGGAAAGGAAAAGACCAGGGCCAGTGGCAGCCAGAGTGATTTCACACAGTATTGAAAACTTGTTAGGGTGCATTGGAAACAATGAGCTACAAACAAGGTTCTGGGATAACAGAGACAGACTTTGAACAGGACTAGAAGTTAGTGACTACTTCTTGCTTTTGATTTAAACCTAGACATTATGTGTAAACCCCAAAGATGGACCTGGGATGTCATGAGACTTCTTTATTGATTCATCCTTCCAATGTGGCCACATCAAATCTATAGTTTTGCTCTTTTCTTGTCCATTTAATTAGCTTCTTGAAGGTGGGTAACTAAATCTTGCTCATTAGGGCTGCTAGTTCCCAGGTTCTGACTCTACCAACACTGATAACACAGAATGAGAAGAAGAGAAAAGGGAATATATATGTATGGGCTCGTTTCTGCCTTTGGTTGAGAATTACAACCATTATTGTTTACCCTGTATCATTCTCAAGATGCAGTCCTGTCTATGCTGTCTATCTGAATACACTATCTCTTTCAGTCTCTTAATGGAGTTTTTTTTTTTCATTAACTCTGCAAATATTTATGGGGCTTAGGGTGTGTACATGCTATTCTTCTAGCAGACGGGAATATTTGAATGAAAATGCATGCCTTGCATGTCTGTGAACGGTTCAGGACCTCTAGTCTTAACTTCATATGGTTAGTTCTATTTTATCTGTAGATCCAATGAAATTCTACATATTTTACTAATGACATAGCCATGTAGGACATAAGAAGATGTCACAATACCAAAGTTGCCAGTAATGCATGAATGAGTTAGTGTGATTAAAATCTGTGGTTTCATACTCAAGAACTCAGGGAAAAAAGATGGTAATTTGATAGCTAAGATTCCAGCATAGCACCTAGTCCTGGTGACAGTTTTACACCTCCCATTTACAGCAGGACCCTCTTTCTAGCTCAACCTGGACCACTGTATGCAGAACTTGGAAGCAGGGAGGAGGTGAAGTTAGATCAGTGAGTCATCATGCAGTCTCTTAATGTACCAAGAATCATCCATTGTTGCTGTGGTCCATTTCTGCTGCTCAAAAACAGGGGATGCTCACACATGATTTCTCTTTGGTTGCTATTTATTTCTCTCTTCTTCCCATGTTTCTCAGAGAGCTCGGTACCTATCTGAATTCCAGTTTTAGATAGATGAGCTCTTTTGCCATGAGTTTTCAGCAATCCATGCAGAAGTGTAGAGGATATATTTTAAGTTTACAAGTCTAAAAGTTTTCTCACAATGTCCTACTTCTTCTCTCACCTGTTTTCACAACCATCTCCATCAAATATTCTCTTTATAGCACGTCTGGAAGAACAGAAACCCCAGCCCTTGGCCTTGACTTATTGTCCTTCATCATAATGAATTTAAACACCATAAGACTTCTGATGAGTTCCTATCTTGGTTTCTGGCTTCTTTTTGTACCATCACATGCTTATGGTCTACTTAGGAGCCACTTGTGATTGTATCAGAAACAACTTCAATGACAGACCCAGCACTCAACTATTTATTCTCTACGTCTTCACCTAAGAAAATGACCCTGCAATGACTTTAGACAGAATCCTGGGGATCTTTCCCAAGGCAGACTTTTCTCTCCCAGCAATATGCAACCTGCCATGAAATCCTGTGCCTCCTGCCATCAGATTCCATTGCTAATGAGTCCGCCTCTCTTCCTTTGGTGCGTCCCAGTCCCCATTGCAGCGCTCCAACTGCTGCATTGTTCTCAAGCAATTTCTTTCCTTTTGCTCTGAACCCTTTCTAGTTTATGCTCATATGACAACTGGAGTCATCTCTAAATTAAATTATTTTCTACCTTTACGATATTTTGGTAGAATTTGGAGAAATAAATCCAACTTGTCCGGAAATTCCAGGATTTGGCATTGCCTTTTATTCCTGCCAGACATTATAAGACTTTTCTTTTAGCTCCTCCTCTCCCTGTCAGAAGATTCCAGGTCCTAGTCCTCTCTTCCCATCCATGTGCATTCAGCTTCAAGCTTCTCCTCAGCATCAGTTGATTCCTTGACTATTTGCTGGGAAGGTTAATGTTGTTTTATTTATTTTTTTAACTGTTTTGGCTTAAACATACGTATTCAAAACAGTATCTTTTGTCTACTGGTCTAATACATTGTTCCTCTTTACATATACTGATTCATAACACTCCAGATCCCTTGGTTTGCAACCTTTGTTAGAATTTCTTGTTGCTTCTTGACTTGTTGAATTTGTGCTTCTACCCAATCCACACTATAAGTTCTTTTCAGACCTAGGAGACATAACTATTTTGTTTGCCACTTACAGTACTAATTCAGCAGATATTCGTGTTCAGTGAATGTTTGTTCTTTAAATCAATTAATCCAGTTATTTTTTTTGTCAGTGACTGGCAGAGGAAATTTTATCTGACATTCTGCATGGTCTGAGCTTGGAAGTTATGCAAGAATGGTAACAATAATGGCAACAGGGGAAGCCCAGTATCATTTAAAACCTTCTAAGTGTCAGACACTGCCATGTGGACTTTTACTTGTATTAACTTGTTTTTCATGAAAAAAATCTACATATTACCACTAGGCAAAGAAAACACTTTGGATATGTTCTATTTATCTTGAATTATAGATGTCGAATAAGTTCCACTGTTGAGGAGAAAAGCAAGCCAAAATCATCCCTGCATTTAAGAAATTTGTAGTGCAGCTAAGAACATGGAACATGGCCAGCCAGTTAAGGTCATTACACAGGCTACCAAGTACAAGAGTACAAGATGGTATTTACTGCAATCATGTGTTCAAGTGACAACCTAGCAGAAGAATTGCTTAGTGTGTCACATGAATGGCAATAGGCTGGCAGATGTGACCTTGAGGTTGAGGAGGACAAGAGTTAGAGGACATTTAGGTCTTTTGGAGGGGGGGTTAATTCTAGAGGCAAAGGATCTCCACTTAGTAGAAACTGAATCAGGATACTAGGAACTTGGAAACAGGTTAGGGAGTTGGGAGTGGAAGACGGATGGTTGGATATGCTCAGTGCAAGCTATAGGCATGTATGCAAAGTCCATACTGAACACATTCATACATTCATAAGATTAATACTTGCCAATAAGAATTTAAGCTCATTTATGAGAGTTAAATGGCCCAGTATACCTTCCCAATGTCCAGTTTATACATATTTGGCCCCTGACTTTAACATTCTACTATCTAACCATCTCCATGAGTTTAAAGGTCTATATCTGACTCAACATTCATACTAACTTGCAACACACTTTTAAGAGTATCTTCTTAGATCTATAACACCCTCTTGATTCCTAAACAACTCAAAATTTAACTATGAGACTCTAGCTGTCTATTCTTCAACCACCTCAGAGACCTGAGAGAGATAAATATATCTGCTTATATAGGAAGTGCAGGGTCTGCAGCTTCCAAAACTAAGAAATGACATACCAGTGACTGCCTGGACAGTTCCCATTTTCTCTCCATACATTCCTGCATCCATCTGTTGGACTGAAAGGGGAAACTGCTGGGGGGAAGAGGGTGGAAGGGCGGGATAGGAAGGGGGAATAGGGAAGGGTTTGTGACTGAGATGTAACTTGAAGAAAAAAAAAGTATTTAAAAAAAAGAATTTAAGCTCTATTACTATTTTGTCTTATACTTTACACTTAGTATTCGAAGACACTTCTTAAACTTAGACTTGCTATACCTGCTACTTGAGTTTAGAGAGGAAGAATCTGTGCTCAAATATAGAGCTTCTTCACTGCAAAGGTAAACTGCCTCTTTTTTTTTTAAGCTTGTCTGTAATTATCTTTACAGCTTCTTCATACTTTTTAATATTGCTATCTGGTGTTATCTGCCTTGCTTTCAAAAACTGATTTATCTTTACTTCTTGGCTTAGCAAATTGCACACTCCTTTAACCTTCACAAAATGCTGGCCACCTCTGTGGACACTGGTTGTCTTCTTTTTTCCCTATTTGTGTAAAGGGTACATCTAAAATGCTTCAAGATATCTTTTTCAGACTTACTCTGTCTCCTAAAAAAGGCTTGATATTCAACTTTCCTAGGTTTGCCCAAATGACTGCCCACACACAGATATCAAATATATAAATTATGTGTGTTATAAAGAATGTTATCATTTCATTTTGTCATATTTTTAAAATCCATAATCTTAATGCACTTATCAAAACATAATATACTAAGATCTGACATATGAGAACCCTTTGCATCTAAAATCTGAACATAATTATGAAATATACTGTGTGTTCAAGAAATCCAGTGTGGGATTCTGAAGTATAAAATTTTAATACAAGTTTTTATGTGCTCTGGTAGGGATATAATCACACACTCATTATAACATTTTCAGTGAAAAGGTAGAAAACCGTACTTATCCTTTGAATATAAAATAAACATGAATTTCAGCAGAACCTACCAACCTAGGCCCCTAGAGGCTTACAGAGACTGAAACTCTAACCCCCCTAAAAGCTTATATAGACTAGATCTAGGCCCCCTATACATTCATATATATATATGTATATGTATATATATGATATTTATAGATAGGCAAATTGATCTTCATACAGATCTCTTAACACGTAGAGTGGGGGTACCTATCTGTCTCATGAACCCTGCTGCCTGTTAGAGGGACATCTTACCATAGCTGGGCTGCCATGTAGGGCCGCAGTGCAAGAGGAAGCTTTTAGCTCTCATGTGGCTGATGAACTGAGGAGGGGGTCGATATATGTGGTCTCCCCTCATTTAGGAGAAGGGGAGGAAGGAGAGGGGAAAGAGGGTGGGAGAGTAAGACTAGGAGGGGAGGAGGGAAGAGGTGGTAATCAAGATGTAACTTGAATAAATAAAAATAAAGAAGTTAATTAATTAAAAAAAGATTGGCCTTAAACAATAAATTGTGAATATTCAAGTCGTGTGAATTGTTCTTTATCACCCACAAGAAGCTGTAGGCCTGAATCTCTGCCTCCTGCATAATCATGATTCATCTATCTCATGACTAACGTAAAGACACATGAAGAGATATCCCAGCAAATGGGCAGGGATAAGCCTCTGATCCCAGCTATAGGAATGAGTCTATCCTGTGTACATAACTAGCCAAGTAGCTAAAGCAGCCCTGAGAGTGAGTACAGGAAATGGGCACAGACCTTTTTACCTGGACCTAGATCCATGACAAATGAATCCCCATTATAATCTACCTTGTTTGGAGGTGGTTTTTTGCATAGTGATAATAAACTGCATTAAAATTCCCCATTCAAATCTTCCTCAGTCAATAAAAGAGAGGGACACAAGTTACTATTAAGGGTATATGAAAGAAATTGCCAGGGCGAATGTGGGGTAGATATGTATTATATTAGATATATTTTTGAAATCCTCAAGAATAAAGAAACAATATCTTAAAAATAAAAATTGCCCCCATTATATCTAGTTATTTTATGATCTTAATTTTTTAAGTTAGTGTTACTAGAACAAATAAATAAATGACATCTTAAATTTTAAAGAGATAGAACCAGATATTATGAATATGATATGTGAAGATGAAAAGATGCTTAAGACTGTTTCATTTTCTTAGATATGAAATAGAAAATTGAAATTAGATTCTTCTTGTTATTACGTCTACTTGTAACATCTCTTTATCCTAGTGTTACTCCATGAAATTCTAGATGTATTTGGAACAAATAAAAAAGGAGAAAGAGGAAAGATTCAGTGTGGGTGACCCTCTTATCTTCAGCACAAATGTGTACTACTCAGATGCCATTATTTTCAATCTCACCTGTTGTCTGCTCTTCATTTTCAAGGATTTGCTTTACTCCTGTCAGACAGTGAGCCAAAATAGTAAAATCTGGTTAAATCTTACTACTTCAAAAAAGCACAAAATAATACATCATTCCAGGTAGTTTTCAAACAGAATAAAAGTTGCTTTGGTGCCAGGATGAAGGAGAGAGAAAAACATCAATAAGGCAAAATCAAGTGGAATCACAGAAATCATTAACATTGATTTCATTCCAGGATTGGGTCAGCCAAAAAGAAGGAGGCACATTTGGTACTCCAGAAGCCAACAACAGCAGACAGAAGAAATTAAATGTAACCAGTGTTGGTCATGCTAAGAGGGCAGCCCAACCTGTGCTCATTCAACAAGCATGGCAGGTTTTAATCATTCATGGTTCTCACTTTTAAATCTGAGAACTAGAAACTCACAAGCCCCACCCTCATTTTCTTCCTCATTTGGTTTTCCCATTATCTTCTAACTTCTACACATTCAATGCATGTGTCTTCTTTCTTCTCATGAAACTTATATGGAGTATTGTAGAAATGCTTAGGGATGAGGATAGAGACAGGAGGAGTCTCTATAGTGATTATATGAGCATGTGCTTTAATGACTATCCAGATTTCACTCACATATCCTAAAGCACCTGACTTCACCAACATGAAATTCTCTGCCTTTTGCCTGCAATCAATATCATTTTTATAATTATGTGCTATACAAAAATGTCATATTTATTCTTATTAAAATAAAGTTGATTTAAAGTACTATCTAGATGTATAAGCTTTGACTTGTTTTGCATCTCTAATCACCAATCATATAAAATTATTCTTTGTTCTCTCTCTCTGTTTCTCTCTGTCTCTGTGTCTGTCTCTCTCTCTCTCTATCTCTCTAAGACAATGACCCACTATATAGACAAGACTAGGCTCAAGCCTGATATCCTCCTTCCTCTACTTTCTGAGTGTTGGGGTTAGATACATATGCCACCTCAACTGTCTTGAAATCTTATTTTGAATGAAATATTTCAGAAGATTCTTTTAGACCCAGGTCCAACTTAGCAAGATATCTGTAAGGCTTCATGATCATTACTCTCTGGTGACTCTCTTGGGTGGCACAAAAGCTGAGTATACCTAGGCACACCAGTGCTGTCTGTGTATATGTACCCCAAAGACTTGGCTATGGCTTTGCTAACTGTCATGGGGCAGGTAGGGATCACCTTTCTTCTCCTCCATCTTTCTCTTGAAAGTACTGTACTTTCTTTTTTCCTCTTTGAAAGGAGGAATACAAGTTACTGAGTTTTCAGGCTTTTGGAAGAACTAATAGAAAATCTGTAAACTCTATTCAAATTCCTACATCCACTCATGCATATGCATTTGTGTTACATATGGAAAACAGGTACTCATTAATATTACAATGATTTGTTACTGATCTCTATTGTTACCACAGTCATCTGAAAATTTAGGACATACTCTTGGTCTTTATTGGAGTGAACACAAAATGTTTCTGATTGATTATTTTCCTGGATTTCACATCCTGTTTAAATTCTTCAAAACAAAATTAGCCCTGTAATAACAAAAGAGAGGTGGTGGAGATAGCTGGCTCCATAGATGTCCCCAGCAGAAATAGAGCCCTGAGTATTGTATGGAAATGAACATGCTTGAATTTTTCTGGACGTCACCAACAGCCTTTAAATTTTTTTTATAGAACATATCTACTCTTAGAAATTGCATACAAGAGACCACCAATTCACAGAGTCCAAAAGAATGTAACTTATAATGAAAATCATAGCATAAATTATGCAAATTTAGTTTATTATATTTATTATCGCTGTGTATGTGATGTCCTGTGAGCATGGGTATGCACATTCCACGGTGCACATTTAGATGTCAAAGGACAAGTTTCAGGAGCTGACAGCCTTCTTTTGCCATGGGATCTGGGATCAAACTCAGGTTAGACCACTTGTGCAGCATGCACCTTTCCCTGCTGAGCTATCTCACCCATCCACCATTTTGTTTATTAAAAAATCATGTGAAAGGGACTGGAGAGATAGTTCAGTTGGCACAGTACTTGTTCTGTAAGCATGAGGATGTGTTTTTTGGACCACCAGCATTCAGGTAAAACCCAGGTGCAATGGAATACACCTATCACCACAGGGGAGGAGGAAAGCAGACATAAGATGATCCCCAGAACTGGCTGGCCAGCAGCTGTAGCCAAGTCAGTGGGCTCTGGACTCAGTGAGAGACCATGTCTCAATAACTCAGATGGAGAGTAACTGAGAGAGATACCTGATGTCAAATAATTCTGGCCTCCACATACATATTCACCACGTGAACATGTGCACACACACAAGCACGTGCAAATGCATGCACACACATACAAAACAAAACAAAACAAAGATATCCTGTAGATATCGTTCTTCTGCACTCTCATTTCTTGTATCAGAGTTTGGGACTATAGCCCAGTGGCACAGTGCCTACCTAGCATATGTGTGGCTCTAGGTTCATCCTTGACAGAAAAAACAATGAGAAGGATTTGACAAACAGAGAGAACACTGAGCAGTCCCTAGGATCTAAACTTCGAGGCTTCCACACTCAGCCTCCTTGCACTAGTTCCCTCTGCTTCCCTGTTCTCTTCCTTCATTGTCCATCCAATATCTCATGACACATCTCTGTATTCTCTAACTATAGGACCTAATTTCCAATTAGCCAATAAATACGTTCAAGAGCTAAGCTTTGAAATGTAAATGTTACGTATGAATTCTGCTTCACAACTTACTTGCCAAGTGTTCTTAGGGGATTTTTTTAAACCTCTGTGTGCATTGATTTTTATTTTTTCCACAGTGGGGTATGTAGACTGTGTCTACCTCATGGAATTGTAATACAAAGAGATTCAGTTATTACATGTAACTCTCAGAATACTACTTGGTGTAAAGTGAGCACTGCATGACTGCCAGGAGTCACTTATAATCTAGGAACAATTATATTTTTCAATTAACACTTGAAAACATAATTATCAGTGCGACACTCATAAAGGAAGGAATGAAGTTATAATTTAGGATTAACGTCCTTGTTCTGTGGCCTTAGATTTCATCACTTTTATGCTTTTCTTACTACATAGAATTCAGAAGAGAAACAAGATCTTGACTTTTTGTTTTTGTGAATTAAATCCTTGGATCATTCCTAGAAAGCCAGTAGTGTGGTGGTAGGCAGCCTTGCTGCACCAGAGGGGTAGGAGGCTTCAGTGATGAAGGAGACATCTAAGCAAGCTCAGATAACTCCTCTTCATTCTCTAGGTTGTAACTCCAAACAATTCCTTTGTTAAAGCTCTCTCTCACCTCCATGTTTTATTCATCCCCCTGATAGAATCTCCAAGAATCTGATTGTTGTGTGTCACCATGCACCATCAGCTCTGTGGGAGAGCTCTCTGCACATCTGATTTAGCATATATTTGTGCGATTATTACACTTACTATTATATATCTCTGCACATCTGATTTAGCATATATCTGTGTGATTACTACACTTTCTATTATATATCTCATACTCACTCCCTCTGTGTTAGCTAATAGATCACACCAGGCACTTCAAGGAGAATCTCAGCTCTGTCACACCCACTAAAAAGTCCACAAGGCTTTTAGGTAGATGGACTTGAATTGTTTGTGTAAAGTGTCTCTGACTGCAGATTGGCTAGAGAACTCTGGATCCCTGGCCGCTTTGTGGATTCTACTTTGAATCTATTTTCTTAGGATTGAGGTACCAAAGTTTGTCTGTTGCCATCTCTTCTCATTTCCGTGTCTGCAAACTTGAAAACACCCTTTTGATACAATGCACTGGCATAGCATGGCCACTTTTCTCTCAGAATATCTGATCTTTTATGGAGGAAACCGTTGTCCTGATTGCACTTTGGGCCCAAATAAATGAAAAGAGTCAGTCACGTTGGAATGGAACTTTTATGGAAATCTAAGTGGTCAAGGCAGGGTCTTTCTAAAGTAAGCAAGGAGAATAAGAAAGACAACAGTGAAAACTATAGCCTTTGATGACAATCGTGGGCCACAGATCTCATTCTTTTCAGATTTCCTCAACATACCACTATACAAGATTGGCAAATATTTAATCTGCTTTCAGTTGTCTTGAATTTAACCACTTTATTCCCTATCTCTACTTTAGGAAATAAAGGAATTGAATAAATATGAATATAAGTAATGATTAGAAGAAAAGTATTTAAGAAGTGTCATTTGTTTCTTATTTTAATATTTCTCTCAAGTGTCTTTCCCTTTCTCCTTGTTTATTTATGGCTATTCTTTGTGTATATAATAGAATATTTATAGTTCATTTTGTGGCAGCAGCATTTTCTTCTTTGCCTGAGAACTTTCAAAGGGTTTAAGACATTGGCATCCAACACGTTAATTCCTTTATTATAAAGCTGATGTTAGCCTCCCCTCCACAGGCATCAGAGAGGAATGGTTCAGCACAACTGCTATGGGTAAGAATTCAGCAGCCATTACACATGGAATCTTAGTTATCTATCCCTCAATCATTTGAACTCCAATATCATTAATTTATAGTGTAACTCAATAAATTCTAAAAAATGAAAAGTACTAAAAGTACTGAAGATTCAGGGAAAACTGACTTCTATCTCTGATTTTTCAGAGTAGGAAACAATGACACAAGGACATTCTCAACTATTGTGACTTTTGGTGCTCACAGGGAAAAGAGTTAATTTAGCTCCTCAAATTTCAGATTGTTTTGTGATTATGTGTGCACACCCCCACATACAATCACAGATATACAAACACACAGACATAGACACATATACACACAGTCTCATTTTTGCATTTATTGATATGTACATGTATGTGCCTACGTATGCATATGGGTACCTACAAGGTCAGAAGAGGGTGTCAACTCCATCCCCTATGGCTGGAGTTATAGGCAGTTGTGCACTGCCTAACATAGGTGCTGGGAACTGAACTTAAATCTTCTGAAAAAGCAGCAAGTTCTCACAACTGCTGAGCCATCTTTCCAGCCAGATATAGGCTCTCTCTTTTGTAATTGGTAAATACTGTATTCACAGGTGTAAGCTTGCATCTCACTGAGGTTCTAAATCACATTTTCCTGATTACTGGGGTTGAATATATCTCAATGTACCCGTTGATTATCTGATTCTCTTCTTTGGAGAAAAGTCTATTTGAGTTATTTGCTCATCTTTAATGTGAGTACTTGTGGCTGTGACCTTTTTTTTCCCTACCAGGTCATAAGGGTTCCTTAAATATTTTGATTGTTAAAACCTCATCAGACACTTGCTTTGCAAATGTTTTCTCTTGGATTGTAGGCTGGGTTTTTATATTGCTGAATGCTTCCACTATGGCACAAACACTTTTTATTTTGATGTTTTCCTGTTTGTTGATAGGAGCCAATCTGGATTTCCTCAACAGTTTAAAATCCACTATAGAATGATTCAGCAACTCTATTTCTGGGTATTCAGTAAGATAACAGAAATAAGAGTTTTGGTGAGATAGCTGAACCCCTGGAGTGGTGGCAACATTCTTCACAATGGCCAAGGTATGGAAACAATCTTAAAATCTGTCAGTAAATAAATGGATCAACAAATAAAATATTATCCATCCTTTTTTTTAAAGATTTATTCTTTTTTATTTTATGTGTATGAATGTTTGCCTGAATGTATATAAGTGCATTATGTATGTGCCTGGTACCCATGCAGGGCAGAAGAGGGCACCAGATCCCTTGAAGCTGGAGTTATAGATGGTTGTGAGTTGCCATAAACTGAACTTGGGTCCTCCTCAAAAGCAGCAAGTGCTCTGTCACTGAGTCAACTCTCTTTATTCTTAATTTCTATTTTAAAAACAAATCCTGGCATATATAACAACATGAATAAAGCTGGAGGGTATATTTTATAGGCCTCAAACAGGAGTGTGGAGAACTCCATGACTCTACTAAGATGTAGTTCCAAAAATAGGCAAACCCAAAAAGTAGAACTAAAAATGTAATTGAAGAGCTAAGTGGAAGGGAGCAGGGGAGCTTCTCATACTTAATAAGTGTCACAGGCTATTTAGTAAGTGTCATTTTTGCAAGGTAAGCCACTTTTAGAACATCAACCCCATATACTAAAATGTCTATAGAACAGTGCTACATTATACATTAAAAGTTTTATGAAGGGTGGATACAAGACGGCACCATCCATAGAGCATTGTATCTGAGTAGTAGGTGAATGAGATTAGTCACTGTGGAGTGAATGTGAGGTCCCATAGCCGACATAGATGGTGTCGGAATTTCTGCAGTGAATACTGAGTCTGGTTACCACATAAAACTGCTCACGTAAATCTCAGAAACAGGACCCTGAGATCAGGCACCTCTGTCACTGGTCTGGAGGGGAGTGCTGGCCAGAGTGGATCTAGCCCACAGCTCTCGCCACAGATCAGCAGCCCCACCTGTCACCTGATATCCAACCTCCACTAGGACCTAACTGGGAAAAACAACCAGACCACAAGAGTGAAAGTAAGTAAGATTTTCTTTTTAGAGTTCCCAACATGGCAGCACATTGTGTACTTTGAGTGGCAGAGACCAAACCCAGCCGCAGCAAAGAAATCAGGAGCTGAGACTGACTGCAAATGCAGCTGGACACACAGTATGTTCCCTACAAACATTGGAGGCAGGTCACTCACCTGAGCACCCGAGCTTTTGAGACAGTCAGTAACAGGCACGTCCAATGCTGGCACCTGTCTTGAGTGGAGTTCCTTGCCTGTATGGTCAGCCTAGCTGCTGAATCAAACACTGTGTCAGGGAGGAGAGAACACAGGCCCAACCACAGCTGGACCTGCCTTCCTTAGGAGATCTTCCAGCTCTCAAGTCCACACGGGATAGCTCCCTCCCCACTCTAATCCCCTGTATATAGGTCCAATTGGGCCACAATCAGTTGAGGAGTGTGGCAGTCACTCTCCAAGAACCAGTCTATTACAGGAATGTTCCCATCATTTGGAGATGGACACCAAGATCTCAGGGGCAACCAGTCCACAGAATAGGGAGTTTTTCTGAGCACCAAGGCAAAGTGGCTTCAGAAACAACCAGACAACACCAGGGTCTACCAGATGCCTAGAGGCAAGTTTAAGAACACAATTAAAAAAAAAAAAAAACCAAACCAATATGACGTCTCTAGAACCTAGCTATAATACTACAGATAACCCTGGAAATCCTAACACAACTGAAACAAAGGAAAATGATCCTAATCCTATGCTTATATTAATAATAGAGAGGAAATCAAATACTTCAAAGAGCATCAACAAAATACTGCAAAAGAGGTGATGGAAATGAATAAAGCTCTTAAAGAAATGAAAGACCTGAAAAGGGAAGTTGAAGCAATAAAGAAAATACAAGCTGAGACATCCATGGAACTGGAGAACCTTAGGGAAAGAAAAGGAACTACAGACACAAGCATCACCAACATAATACAAGAGGTGGAAGAAAATCTCAGGCACAGAGGATAAAATTGAAGAAACTGATATATCTGTCAAAGAAAATGTAAAATCCAAAAAAGTCCTGACATAAAACCTTTAGGAAATCAAGGACATTATGAAAAGACAAAATCTCAGAATAATAGGAATAGAAGAAAGAGAAGATTCTCAGTTCCAAGGATCAGAAAATATCTTCAACAAAATCATTGAAGAGAATTCCCCAAACCTAAAGAAAGAGATGCCTATAATTGTACAAGACGCTTACAGAACTCCAAACAGATTAGACCAGAAAAGAAAATCCTCCCACCACATAATAATCAAAATACTAAATGTACAGAACAACAACAAAAAAAAGAATATTAAAAGTGGCTAGGGAAAAGGGCCAAGTAACATATAATGGGAAACCGATCAGAATCACTCCGAATTTTTCATCAGAGACACTAAAAGCCAGAAGGGCCTGGAGTGATGTCTTGCAGACCCCCAAAACCCACAAATACCAGGCCAGACTACTATTTCCAGCAAAACTGTCAATCAACATAGATGGAAAAAACAATTTATTCCAGGACAAAACTAAATTCAAACAATATCTATGCACAAATCCAGTTGTACAGAAGATGTTAGAATGAAAACTCCAACCCAAAGAGATTAACTATACACAAGAAAACACAGGAAGCAAATAATTTGATGGCAGCAAAATCAAAAGAAGGGAAGCTCACTCACACACTGTTTCCACCAACATCAAGATGGCAGGAAGTAACAATCACTGGTTATTAATATCACTCAACATCAATAGACTCAATTCCCCAATAAAAAGACACAAGCTGTCAGAGTGGATGTGAAAACAGAATCCCACATTCTACTGCTTACAAGAAACACACTTCAGCAAAAAGGATAGGCATCATCTCCAAGTAAAGGGCTAGAAAAAGATATACGAAGCAAATGGACCCAAGAAACAAGCTGGAGTGGCCATTCTAGCATCCAATAAATTAGACTTTCAACCAACATTAATCAAAAGAGATGGGGAAGGACTCTTCATATTCATCAAAGGAAAAATCCACCAAGATGACATCTCAATACTGAACATCTATGCCCCAAATGTAAGGGCACCTACATTTGTTAAAGAAACACTACTAAAGCTCAAATCCCATATCGAACTCCATGCATAAATAACGGGAGACTTCAACAAACCACTCTCACCCCCAGACAGATCAATGATGCAGAAACAAAACAGAGAAATAATGAACCTCACAGATGCCATAAATCAAATGGACTTAATTGATATCCACAGAATATTTCACCCCAAAATAAAAGAATATATTTGCTTCTCAGCACTTCATGGAACCTTCTCCAAAATTGACTATATAGTCGGTCACAAAGCAATCCTCAACAGATACAGGAAATTTGAAATTATCCCTTGTAACTTATCAGACCATCATGGAATATAGCTAGATTTCAACAATAACAAAAACAACAGAAAGCTTAAAAACATGGAAACTGAACAACTCACTACTGAATGATCTCTGGGTCAGGGAAGAAATAAAAAAAGAAATTAAAGTCTTATTAGAACTCAATGAAAATGAAGGCACAACATACCCAAACTTATGGGACACATTGAAAGCAGTGCTAAGAGGAAAGTTTATAGCACTAAGTGCCTTCAAAAAGAAATTGGAGAGTTCCCATACTAATGACCTAAAAGCACACCTGAAAGAGCTAGAACAAAAAGAAGCAAACACTCTCAAGAGGAGCAGATGGCAGGAAATTATCAAACTCAGGGCTGAAATCTGTAACTTAGAAACAAAAAGAACAATGCAAAGAATTGACAAAACCAAGAGTTGGTTCTTTGAGAAAATCAACAAAATAGACAAATCTTTGCTAAACTAACTAAAAGGCAGAGGGAAAATACCCAATCAACAAAATCAGAAATGAAAAAGGGGAAATAACAACAGACAATGAGGAAATCCAATGAATCATTAGGTCCTACTTCATCCTAGGGATACAGGGATGGTTCAACATATAAAAATCCATCAATGTAATCAACCACATAAACAAGCTGAAAGAAAAACAAAAATACATGATCATCTCATTGAACACAAAAACCATTTGAGAAAATCCAGCACTCCCTCATGTTAAAAGTCTTGGAGAGATCAGGCATACAAAGACCATACTTAAATGTAATAAAGGATATTTACAACAAGCCAATAGTCAACATCAAATTAAATGGAGAGAAACTTAAAGCATTTCCGCTAAAATCTGGGGCAACACAAGGATGCCCAATCTCTCCGTATCTTTTTGACATAGTTCTCAAAGTTTTAGCTAGAGCAATAAGACAACTAAAGGAGATCAAGAAGTTACAAATTGGAAAGGAAGAAGTCAAAGTATTCCTATGAACAAACGATATGAGAGTGTATATAAGTGACCCCAAAAATTCCACCAGAGGACTCCTACAACTGATAAACTCCTTTAGCAAGGTGGATGGATACAAAATTAATTAAAAAAATCATTAGCCCTTTTCTACACAAAAGATAAATGGACGGAGAAAGAAATAAGGGAATCAACACCCTTCACAGTAGCTACAAATAATATAAAATACCTGGAGGTAACTCTAACCAAGCAAGTGAAAGACCTGTATAACAAGAACTTCAAGTCCCTGAAGAACTAAATTGAAGAAGATATCAGAAAATGGAAAGATCTCTCATACTCTAGGATAGATAGGATCAACATAATAAAAATGGCCATCTTACCAAAAGCAATATACAGATTCAATGTAATTCTTATCAAAATACCAACACAATTCTTAATAGACCTTGAAAGAAAAATTCTCAACTTCATATGGAAAAACAAAAACTCCAGAAGAGCTAAATAAATCATATACAATAATATAACATCTGGAAGTATCACCATGCTGATACCTGAACTACAGGACAAAAGTAATAAAACCAGCATGGTACTGGCATACAAACAGACCATTTGATCAATGGAATTGAATCAAAGGCCCAGAAATAAACCCACACATCTATGGTTACTTAATTTTTGACAAAGAAATCATATCTGTACAATGGAAAAAGGACAACATCTTCAACAAATAGTGCTGGTCTAACTGGTTGTCAACATGTAGAAGAATGCAAATAGACCCACATTTATCACCCTGCATAAAACTCAAGTCTAAGTGGACCAAAGACCTCAACATAAATCTGGACACACTAAAATTAATAGAAGAGAAAGTGGGGAAAAGCCTGGAACTCATTGGCAAGGGTAGCAACTTCCTGAACAGATCACCAATATCTCAGGCTCTAAAAACAAACCATCAATAAATGGGACCTTATGAAATTGAAAAGCTTCTGTAAGGCAAAGGACACTGTCCTTAGAACAAAAAGGCAGCCTATAGACTGGATCTTCATCAACCCGACATCTGACAGAGGGCTAATATCCAAAATATATAAAGAATTCAAGAAATTGAACACCAAAAAAAAAAAATCAAATAATCCAATCAAAACATGATGTGTGGAGCTAAATCTAGAATTCATAAAAGAGGAATATCTAAAGTCCGAGAGGCACTAGAAGAAATGTTCAACATCTTTGGTCATCAGGGAAATGCAACTCAAAATGACTCTGAGATTCCATCTCACACCCATCAGAATGGTTAAATCAAAAACTCAAATGATAGCACATGCTGGTGAGTATGTGGAGAAAGAGGAACACTTCTCCATCACTGGTGGGCATGCAAACTTGTACAACTACTTTGGAAATCAATCTGGTGTAGGGAGTTAGATTAATTTAGATTTAGTAAATATCTGATACAGTCTCTTAATTCGGGGCATGATGATCAACTTGGCTGTGAGCGATTAGCTTATCAGCTTGTGGAAAAACAAGGATGAAGTCAGGTGGAAATAGGAAACAAACAGGAGACTTAATGGACTGAAAAACAAGGTTGAAGCCAGGAAAAACAAGAAAGACTTAATGGACTACGAAACAAAGTATTTGGCCTGGCATTGTTTTCAGCTGCTAAGTGGGTGGAGCCCAAATTAAGCTGAAACAGAGTTCCTCCTATTTAAGGACAGTGCATGGAGCCCCATCGAAGAAGCCCCCCCCCCATGCTAGAGAGCTCTGAGAGTCCTGCTGAAAAAAAGTGCTGGCCATCAGTTGATGGCCAGATCTCTCTGAGGCAGAAAGAAGCTGGTGAGCAAAGAAAGCCTCAGCAATACAGCAAAAGGCCAAGGACTAAACCCTGTAGCTCAGCTTTTGCCTAGAGGGGTTTGATCTGTCCAAACTGTGCCTGGCTTTAAGGACTAAGGCAGAGCAGCAGAGTTGCTGATGCGAAGGGGCTGGGGTCTCCCAGAGAGAAGAAAGTCTTAAGCCTTATTTAAGGTGAGACTGTGATAGCCAACTTACCCTGATGAATCTACATCTGAGATATTCCAGAAAAAGGGACTGCTAAATGCACTAAAGGGTCTACCACAGAGATTGTGTTCCTGGCGACTGAAGACCTGCCCCAGAAACTGCATCCTTCTAAAATGTTAGGAAAATAATTATCAATAGGTTTAATGGTTAGGTTAAAGGGGTTGTAAGAATTTATAGGGTTAATGGTTAAGAAATTGTTGGTGCTTGTTATAAGTGAATATAATTAGTAAATAAATACTTAGAAATAATTTAAAAAGTTCGGTAACAATCTGGAAGTATATTAGAAAATTGGGAATAGCTCTACCTCAAGACCCAGCCATTCCCCTCCTGGGCATATATCCAAAAGATTCTCAAACCACAAGGACATTGCATCAACAATTCTCATAGCAGCTTTATTTTTAATAGTGAGAAACTGGAAACAACCCAGATGTCCTTCAACTGAAGAATGGATTAAAAAAAAAGAAAACTGTTGTACGTTTACACCATGGAATACTACACAACTATTAGAAACAAAGAAATCATGAAATTCGAAACCAAATGGATGGATCTAGAAAAACTCATCCTGAGTGAGCTGACTCAGTCCCAGAAAGATAAAGATGGTGTGTATTCTCTCTCTCTTTTTTCTTTTGTTGGTGAGAATTTTTTATTATAACGTTTATTTATTACATCAAGTAACATTTCCATCATAGTGCCCTCTTTCCACCCTTCCCGGTTCCACCCTTCCACCCTCTCCCACCCATCCCACTCCTGCAATGGGGTGTGTCCCTACAAATCAGTCCCTCTCAGTTCCACAGTCATATGAGGACTAAGAGCTTCCTCTTGCACTGGGAGCCACAAGGTAGCACTCCTAGAACAAATTGTTCCATTGATAGGTAACAAAGTCTATGTTCCTGATCCTTTTGGTGTGATGGTTGTAGGATAGTTATCCTGTACTATATAGCTAAAATGCAATTATAAGTGAGTATATGCCATGTGCATCTTTCTGAGTCTGGGTTAGCTCATTCAGGATGAGCTTCTCTAGTTCCATCCATTTGGCTGTGAATTGCATGATTTCCTTGTTTCTGATAGTCAAGTAGTATTCCATTGTGTAAATGTACCACAATTTTTTTATCCATTAGTCAGTTGAGGGATATCTGGATTATTTCCAGTTTCTAGCTATTACAAATAAGGCTGCTATGAAGATAGATGAGGCTATGTCCTTGTGGTTTGATGAGGAATCGTTTGGGTGGATACCCAGAAGTGTTATGGCTGGGTCTTGAGGGCTATTCCAAGTTTTCTAAGATACTGCCAGATTGATTTCTATAGTGGTTGTACAAGTTTGCACTCCCACCAGCAATGGAGGAGTGTTCCCCTTTCTTCACAACCTCGCCAGCATGTGCTGTCATTTGAGTCATCTAATAGAAGAGAAAGTGGGGAAAAGCCTGGAACTCATTGGCACAGGAGACAACTTCCTGAATAGAACACCAATAGCTCAGACCAGCAATCAATAAATGGGACCTCATGACACTGACAAACTTCTGTAAGGCAAAGGACACGGTTATTCCAACAAAAAAGCAACCTACAGATTGGGAAAAGATCTTTACCAACCCCACTTCTGGCAGAGGGATAATATCCATAATTTATAAAGAACTCAAGAAATTTAACACCAAGAAACCAAATAATCCAATGAAAAAATGGGAAACAGAGCTAAACCAAGAATTCACAAAAGAGGAATCTCTAATGGCAGTGAGACATTTGAAGAAATGCTCAACTTCCTTAATCATCAGAGAAATGCAGCTCAAGAGAACTCTGAGACTCCATCTCACACCTGTCAGAATGGTATGTATTCTCAAAGTGGGTATTTACCATATATCACAGCACAACCATCCTACAACCTACAGACCCAAACAGTTAGGAACCTAGCATAGCTATTCTAGGAAAAAATCAGCAGTACTGAGTCATGAAACCTGTTACAGGTCAGTGGAACACCTTACTCTACATGGAGTGCCATATCAAGCCCCAGTACAAGAGGAAGCTCTTGGCCCTCACATGAATAATGAACTGAGGGATTATGATATGTGAGGGCCCACCTCATCTGAAAAGGAGAGTAGCGTGAAGGGGAATAGTTAGTGAGGGAGGGAGGGTGGGAGGGAGGGAGAGGAAGGGATAGTTAGGGAGGGATGGATGGGGGAGGGGAGGAAGGAGGAAACTATGTTTGAGAGGTAACTTGAAAAAAAAAAAACAAATAAACTTTAAAAAAGGAGGGGTGCAATTAAGCTTAAACATTATAATAAAAATAAAATATAAAATTCTCAAGTGATAATTTACCAAAGTCATACTTGTCTTACTGGCATGAATGGAAAAAAGGTCTTAATTTCAGGTTAGAAAGTTAGATTGCAGGGGGTCACAAGCTCACACACTTGAATATCAGTTTTTAAGTTTGTTTTCCTATATATAAAATATATTTTTGTTATTTGGCTTTTAAAAGGCAGTTAAGAGGCTTACAAAGTTGTAAGTAAATTAGGGTTATTGCAGTTCAATCTGGTTTTCTAAATCTCTAAAACTTTAAGTAACTTGGAGCTAAGGTAAAATATTTGAGAAGGGTGGTGTTAGCCAATGCCTTTAATGCCAGCAGAGACAGGAGGATCACTACAAAGTTAGTTACAATGAACAGGGTGGTGATGGTGCCCACCCTTAATCCTATCACTTGAGAGGGATACACCCTTAATCCCAACACACTGGAGACAAAAACATGCAGATCTCTGAGTTCAAGGTCAGCTTGACACAGAGTAAGCTCCAAATAGAGAAAAACTTAGATCCAAGGGTAGTGGTGTACATCTTTAATCCCAACAATTGGGAGGTACATGACTTTGATACCAATACTTGGAAGGCAAAGACAGGCACATAGGATTTCCAATGATTTAAGTTTAAAAGCTACTCACAAAAGGCATACTGAAATTTAAAGTGAATTCTCCTTTGTGATCTCAAAATATATACACTTAAATGTATGTTTAGTTCCAAAATATCAAAAGAATTTTTTTTAGTCTCACTTGAAAGATAATGCTTGTTATATTATTAAAAAACCCAATTTGCTCTAGGAAAGATATTACCTGCCAAAAACAATATAGTGCCACAGAGTTAGGATTAGGACAGGGCTGTGTTCTTTTCTTTCCAGAAAATTAAAAGCAACCATCTAAGGAGTTCAGGGACAAATGGACAATTGAAACCTCTGAAGAAAAGGGACCAGACACCAAAGAAGACCTGTAGCCTAGATGATCCAGCCTCGCAGACTTCCTCAATAGCTGTTTCCTCAAAATTCTACAACTAGAACAACTCAAAATGGCTAACTAAGATTGTTCAGCCCCACACACTGTTTCAGCCAGAACTTCAGTAAGCCCTGAAGTTGAACCTCTGACTACAAACTTCTTAGGACATTTAAATAGCTGAGCACAAAAGGACTGAACATCAAATGTTACTATTAACTTGTTTAACCATTTTTTCTTTTTTATTTGGACCCCAAAAAGGTTTCCTATGACCCAAATCAGCAGTAAGTAATGTTAAGAGAGTGATGTCCCATTCCCAGAAGATGGGGTGGTTGATTTCTCCCCTCTCTTTTGTCATTTGATGGGTTTTAGATGTTTGTTATTTAGGGGAATTGGTTACAAGTGGTTAAATGGTCTTGTTAAATAGATTTTGGAGATTAGAGCCAGGAATTTCTCTCTTTTTCTTTTCTCTACCTTTCCTTCTCTCCTATGTAGGGGGGAAAAGACTTTTTAAAACTTATGAATGATAAGTGAAATTGGGCAGATTATTGAATATGCCCTTATATCTTTGTACATTGATACTAAATTAATGTTATATTTGGCTACAGTGGTATCTATCTTTGTGTATTAATAAAAATTAAGATTATATTTGGCTTCATCAGTATTGATCTTGGTATATTGATACAAGATTAAGGTTAACCCTTTTTAAGGTATTGTAGCTAGGTAACACTTAAAAATGCAATGTGTAGTTTTGGCCCATTGATAGCAAGTGTCACAAATTGTTTAGGATAATTAATAAATGCAAACTAATAGTCATTCAAACATGTCATTTGTTAGGTACTGGTATAGCTTATCACAGATGTTTTCCAAGTTAACCAGAAATCAAGTTGCTAAGAGACAAGCAACATTTGCTTATCCAAATATATGGAAATAGAGAAGTGGTCCTCAAAAACCTCAAGAGATCTATAGAATTTGGCATTCAAAGAAGGTTTCTTAATTTAAGATATTTTAATATTGAGACATGTCAGCTCCTGACAGCACCCCCTTTTACTTCAAGTACAGGATGAGCATCGAAGAATCTTTATTTGGCAATGGTTGCATTAGTGGCAAGCCTGTCACTGGGCAAGAAAAAGTCCTTACTTCAACTGTAGACAGAATGCTCTTTGAAAAGGACAAAACTTAGAAGCAGGTAAGTCAACAGCCTAGCTCTGCCAAGACAGGGTAGGCAAATCTTTTATAATTCCTGCTTTACAATTAATGTCTGTCAGAGAAATGGGGCCAAGAGTCTGAAGATAGATACTCTAATGTATGGAGAGAAATTGGGGACTGTCCAGGCAGCCAGTTGTCTGTAATTTCTTAGTTTTGGAAGCTGCTGGTTCTGTACTTCTGTATAATATGAAATATTTATCCTTCTCAGGTCTCTGATGTAGTTGAAGACTAGATGGTTATAGTTTCACAGTTAAATTTTAAGTTGTTCAGGGATTAGAAGGATGTCCTAGGTCTAAGAAGATATTTTTAAGTTGGTAATACAAATTAGGATGGAAACTGAGTTAGGTATAGAACTTTAAACTCATGGAGATAGATGGATAATAGAATATTAATATCAGTTTCCAAATATGTATATACATATTGGACATTGGGAATGTATGTTGTACCTTATAATTTTCATAATTGTGGCACAATTATTTAAAAAAGAAATTATTGATCTTTGTATATTGATACAAAATTAAGATTATAGTTGGCCACAATGGTATTGACCCTTGCATATGGACGTAATTTTAAGATTATATTGGGCTACATAGGCATTGATCTTGGTATATTGATACATAATTAAGAGTATATTTAACCACAATTGAATAGATCTTTGTATATTGATACAAATTTAAAGGTAACGCTTCCCAATGGTATCATACCTAGAGATACTTAAAAATAAAATGTGAACCTCTGACCTCTTGATACCAACCATCTAAAACGGTCTAGGATAGTTAAAACAAACTCCTAGTCATACAAACATGTCACTTTGTTAGCTACTATGACAGTCTATCACAGATATTCTCTAAACTACCCAGTAATCAAGTTGCTAAGAGACAAGCAACATTTGCTTATCTAAATACAAGAGATGGATAGGGCATCTTCAAAAACCCCTAGAGATCTGCAGAATATGGCATTCAAAGATGTTATCTTAAATCAAGATTTTTTTTTGATATTGAGACATATCAGCGCCTGACAGCACCCCCTATTCTACTCCAAGTAGAAGATAAGCATCGAAGAACCTCCACTGTAAGATGGTTGAATTAGTGGCAAGCCTTTCTCTTGGCATGAAAAAACCCCTTGCACCAACTGCAGACAGACTGCTGTCCAAAAAGGACAAAACTTGGTAGCAGGGAAGTCGACAGCCTAACTCTGCCAAGACAGGGTAGGTAAGTCCTTCATAATCCCTGCTCTACAACAAATGTCTGTCAGAGAAACAGGACCCAAAGGCTGAAGATTGATGCTGGAATGTATGGAGAGAAAATGGGAACTGTCCAGGCAGT